>ONZH01010850.1:0-257526 GCA_900303285.1 Rhinella marina | reverse complement strand
GAAAAGCTCCCCAGTTCCCCCTTTGCCAAGTGCATTTCAGGACACGATGTCGACACATTTGGCTCGACACGTGGTACCTGACGGTTATACTACAGTTAGTTCTACAGTCTTTATTGTTTTTAGTTATGGAATTGTTTGATATACTTGCTTCCTTGTGGACTCTCCCGGTCATTACCCCACCGTGTCTCCTTATCCCTAATCATCTAATATGCTCTGGACATGATACTCTATTGCAGAGGCTTAGCATTTTTTTTACAATATCATTATGTGTAAGATTATAACACACAATGTCAGGGGGTTTAATTCACCTCAAAAGAGACGCAAAGCCTTTCTCCAATATGATAAACTTCGGCCTGATATTCTCTGTATTCAGGAATCGCCACTTTACCCCTACTTCTTATCCCAAATACTTTCATAACCGATATGCCATGTTAATACATACCCCATATCCCACTAAAAGTAGAGGAGTGGCCATTTTTGTCAAACATTCTCTGTCATTTCAGGTTGAAAAAACGATTACAGACCCCGAGGGTAGATACATAATTGTGACCAGCTCTTTGTGTAATACTCCTATATGCTTGGTCAACACCTATGCTCCCAATAGCCAGCCAGCCTCCTTCTTTCGATTTGTTGGTAGACTACTGGACCAATATCACTCCTCCTCCATTATTTGGTGTGGAGACTTCAATATGACAATTAATGCACATCTAGATAGATCATCTCCAGTGGCGGACAAATTATCTTCCAAGTCTAAAAGCTGGGTGAGACAAACGATGGTGAAATTGGGTATGGCTGACTGTTGGAGGGAATATGCCGGGTCTCAACGTGGATATACCTATTTTTCTCTAGTACACCATCACTACACGAGAATTGACTGGATTCTGATATCCGCTCATTTACTCCCCCGTCTTCTATATGCCAGACACATACCTTGTGCCTGGTCAGATCATGACATGGTTATGATAGAACTCAATTTAGATGCCTCCTCACGCTCTCCCTTTACCTGGAGGCTGAATGAGTCTCTTCTTACTGACCCCTCCATAGTTGAACGCATTACTTCTGCTCTTAGGGACTTTTTCACTATTAATAAACCCTCAGACACATCCCCTGCAATCAATTGGGCGGCCCACAAATCTGTTATAAGAGGAATCATTATAGCTGAAGCATCTAGGTTGAAAAAATAACGTACTAAGGTCCAAACTGATTTGGAATATAAGCTGCACCGATTGGAAATAGCCAACCAGAGACGACCTTCTCTATATCTTATTAAAGCTATTAGGGATACTAAACTTCAACTGGATGCCACTTTACTTCATCGAACAGAAAAGGTCTTGAGATGGACCCAAGCCAAGTTCTATAAATTAGCTAACAAACCAGATAGAATGCTAGCAGCGAAGTTGAGGGCTCGACAGCGTCTAAATACGATATATCAAATTAAAGATGATACAGGGCACACCACCTCCAACCCGAACACCATATATCAACAATTCCATGCCTTTTACCGACAGTTGTACTCTTCTCCCTCCGACCCCCCTACTGGAGACATTTCCTCATTTCTAGCGCAATTGCAGATCCCAACATTGACTTTCTCGGCTAGAGATTCCCTTAATCATGAAATTACGGACGAGGAAGTTGACAAAGCAATAGCCTCCCTTAAACTGGGTAAATCCCCAGGCCCAGGTGGTTTTTCGGCCTCCTACTTTAAAAAATTTAAGGAAATCTTATCCCCCATATTAAGACACTAGGTAACTATATCCTCCAGGGAGGCAAATTACCACCTGAAATGCTTAATGAACTTATCACAGTGATACCTAAACCTGATAGAGACCCTCTATTTCCAGCAAATTACCGTCCCATTTCCTTGCTTAATGTGGACTTAAAAATTTTCACCTCCATTTTGGCCAACCGACTTAACAACTACCTTCCCAATTTGATACACTACGATCAAGTGGGATTTATACCTGGTAGGCAGGCGCCGGATAATGTGAGGAAAGTATGCAATATAATCCAATGGGCGAATACGAATTCCAAACCCCTTTCCCTTCTTGCCTTAGATATTGAAAAGGCTTTTGATAGCATTTCATGGACCTATCTTTATCAGGTATTGCTGGCGATGGAATTCAAAAAAGGGCCAGAGATACCCGTCAGAACTCTGTATACGTCACCAGCAGCTTTTCTTAAATTACCGACGGATGATCTTCTACCTATATCCATTTCCCGAGGTACTCGTCAGGGTTGCCCCCTCTCTCCAGCCCTTTTTACTTTAGCTATTGAGCATCTGGCCATTATGATCCATAATGCTCCAGATATAGCAGGGGTTACTATTGGAACCCAAGAATATAAAGTTAGTCTGTTCGCAGATGACATGCTTCTCACAATCACACGCCCTTTAACCACGTTACCAAACCTACTGAAATGTCTGGACACTACTCGAACCTCCGGATTAATGCCAAAAAATCTGAGATAATGCATTGTAATGTGCCTCCAAGCACTCGAGATCTCATCTCTCTTAATTTTGGCTTTACAAATAGAGATAACTATTTGCCATATCTGGGTATTAATCTGCCGAAAACTATGGACTCTACGTTTAAATGGAATTATGCTCGACTCATTCCGCAGCTTCATCAAGATTTACTTAAATGGAACTCTCCAACGCTTTCTTGGCTAGGAAGAGTACACACAGTTAAGATGGTTACTCTACCTCGGATTTTGTACCTCTTTAGGTCTCTTCCCACCCCGGTATATGGTACGGCACTTAAGTCGTTGCAGACGGAAATATTCAGATTTATATGGGCATATAAAAAGCCCCGTATAGCCAGAAATACTATGCACCTCCATAAACGGGTAGGAGGACTGTCTGTACCCCATCTATATAAATATTATGTAGCCGCTAGATTGACGCAATTGGTGTCCTTTCACGCTAGTTCTTCCAGGCCGCAATGGGAAACCTTAGAGACGGACTTATTACAACCTACTTCCCCATTGGTGCTAATATGGTCCCCAGATTCTCCTTTGGGATCGGTAAACCCGGCAGCGAAAATACCATACCTTATGCTACAACTCTGGAGGAAAGTCCGGTATAAATATAAACTGCAAAACCCCATTATACCTTTGCTACCATTATTTGGGAACCCCTTATTTCCACCAGGCCTACCGCCTACAGCATTTACTTGGTGGAAACATTCTAGACTTTGATGTTTAGGTGATTTTTTGCTCCAATCTAAGCTCATGTCCAGGGCATATTTTATTGCTGCTTTTTCTCCCCCATCTCCTGAACTTTTTAGAACTACTCAGATTTTTCATTTCCTAACCGCTCAGGTTCCTGAGCATAGAACTATAGACTACACAGCATTTGAGAGACTTTGCAAATATAGAGCCTCGGAGAGAGGTATCCTTTCCTTTATTTATTCTATCTTGAACTCGCCACCGCCGGACACCAAATTAGCATATATATGTATGGTTGGGAGGTAGATCTAGGAGAATCCCTCACACTAGAACAGTGGTATGAATGTTGTACGACAATTAGTAGGGGTAGTTGGCAGGTAACACTTATGGAAACCTCAATAAAAGTACTACACAAAGTATACTTTGTACCGTCCAGATTACATCAGATCTACCCTAGTGTATCTCCCTTGTGCTTTAGAGGATGTCAGGATGTAGGTACAACACTTCATGTGTGGTGGACTTGTCCGGTAGTCCGTAGATTCTGGTCTGATATAGGCAGAGGTCTATATGAAGTGTTTAATGTGGCATTATGGCACAATGGGCATTATCGGTACCAATCTACCTTCTCGGTTTAAAACCACAAACATTTAACAATACTAAGCACAAACTTCTCCAATATATATTGATGTCTGCTAGAATACATATAGCCTCAAGATGGAAAACCCCTTCTCTCTCTGTATCTGCCGTTATACATAGAATCAACCGTATAGCATTGTATGAGAAACTAAATGCTACATTGTCTGACACTAGAGAACGATATCACCAAATACGGGACCCTTGGTTGAGTTGTTCTAGATCCCCCTAACCTGCAATATTTTCTGTCGCTTTGAATTAGTGCAAAGCTTACGGAGGTCTTCTGAAGATCTCCTATCCCCTTCCTTTTCTTATCCCTGACCTGGTGTGACCCCGAGGACTAAGCTCCTTTTAATTTGCTATTATTTGTTCTAGTCGTTCTAGATAAAATAATGTGACCACACTGTTGTTTTATTGATTGCTATGTTGCGTTATTGTTATTTCACACAATATAAAATAGCCACAATATACTGATGATGTTTACACAATTGATAACTTGATACCTCTGTGTGAAAAAAAAAAAAAAAAAAATCAATAAATACTTTTTGAAACTAAAAACTACAACTAATCCCGCAAAATAAAAAATAAAAAAAATAGAAGACAAAATTAAAAAATTATGACTACTAGAACACAAAGGGGGGAAATATTATTGGTCCTTAAGGCTAAAATTAATTATGTCACTAAGGGGTTAAAAATGCAGTTGTATCCCCTGAGTTGTGCGCCAACAAGATTTACTGCAGACACATATTCAAAATCTACAATAAAAAATAGTGATATTTTTGGGAAGGTTTTTCCAATTTAAACAGGACAGTTAGGAGGTTAAAGTCTGTTTCCCAAATCTTACAATAATACACCCTTTGATACTATTGACGGGCATACACATTTCAAACACAATGCTTAATTGTTCTTTCTAATAAAGAAAATTGGTCACAATAGTGAGGGATGTCCTATATCGCTAGCACAAGGGCCTTTGCTTGCAGAGGAAAAGAACATGATAGATTAGGAAATACTCAATCTAGCACTAGAGCAGATGGACTGTGGCACTGTGGGGATCTTCCCACTGCCATCTATATGCTGATCCTGTTGATCCCACATATTAAAGGGTTTGTTCCTGGAGTTAATCTGGCCCCCTTATCCCACCGAACATGTTCCTGTGTCTTCCTTTAGTGGAGCAGTGGTTAAAGGACATCTGTCAGTAGATGCAAATTGGACCTATGAAACTGGCTGAAGGTATCCACCAATGTTCATATGTGCCCGCATTGCTTAGAAAAATTAAATTTTTGAATTTAATATATGTAAATGAGTCTCTGGGAGCAACAGGGGTATTGCCGTTACACCTAGAGGCTCAGCTATCTCTACAACTGCTGCTCCTTCTCCACTTTAATTGACAGGGCCAAGCAATGAAAATGTCATCACACCTGGCCCAGTTACAGAGAAAGCTTAGCCTCTAGGTGTAATGGCAACGCCCCTGTTGCTCCTTAAGGGCCCTTGCACACGACAGTATGTGCTTGGAGACATACGGTCAGTAAGCGGGCCATATGTCCCGGAGCGGCATAGATCGTGCGCACAGGAGAGCACAGCATTATAGATTACTATGATGCTGTGCACTTTGGGCTGCCCGCGGGGCTACTGTCCCGCACTCATATGATCTTATGAGTGCGGGACAGTAGTCCCGTAGGAGGCCCGAAGTGCGCTCCTGTGCGCATGATCTATGCCACTCTGGGACATATGGCCCGCTCACTCATTTCCAAAGTCCAGACCTAAATCCCATTGAGAATCTGTGGCAAGACTTGAAAATTGCTGTTCACAGACGCTCTCCATCCAAAGAAGAGTGGCCAAAATGTCAGCCTCTAGATGAGTAAAGCTAGTAGACACATACCCCAAAAGACTTGCAGCTGTTATTGCCCGGAAAGGTGGTCCTAAATACAAAAGCATGCTACACTTTCCAGATTTTTAATTATTAAAATTTTTTAATTTTTCTTTTCAATTCACACATACTTGCTACTTTGTGTTGTGTTATAAAAGCAAAAACTGAGGTGGTAAGGAGTTAGTTTTCTTTTATTGTGTAGCCACAGACCTTAAAGAAGTTCTCCTATAAATAAAAATAGTGATAAGTAGTGCTGAGCGAACTTCTGTTTTTTCAAGTTTGGCGTACAAGGTTCGGGTTATTTAATAATTCCGTTATGGATTCCGCTACCACTTGAAAACAGATGTTCACTCATCCCTACAGATAAATATGGTGTTAGGCCAGGTTCACATCTGCGCTGTGAACTCCAGCAGTCTGCTCCAGCGGAGGAACAGACTACCAGAGTTTACCATATACGGCACGGCCAGATCCCACTGCACACCGCCAGATCCCCATTCACTATCCTCAGGATAGGTCATCACTATCTGACCGGTGGGGGTCCGACCCCTGCTAATCAGCTGTTTGAGAAGGTAGTGGTGATCTTGTAAGCACTGTGGCCTTCTCACAACATTCCTAGGCCAGTGACAACCAGGGCTGTGGAGTCGGTAAGCCAAAGCCCCGACTCCTTAATTTTCCCTCACCCCGACTCCGACTCCCTCATACATGGAGCATGTTTAAGTGATAAGTTTAAACAAATTTGCATAAAATCAATAGTACAGATAAGTCATGACAAAAACAGTTTGTAATCTATCAGGCTTCTCTGGGTACAGCTCACAAAGGGCCTGATCAGAGGCGTAGCTAGAGGTTCAGCACATGGGGGGGCGAAACATACTTGAGTGGGCCCCCCACTTATTGGCTTCCCAAACGCACGTTTCCAACTTCACAGGCACATACTACTAGTTGTGGTTATAATACTGTATTAGCAAGATGACTGTATAAACTGCTAGATCATCTATGCTGTTAAGTACAGTACAATAGACTTTCTACATACCCTACTCTAAATACTCTACCACATAATGCAGTAAAATATATGATTGATAGGAGTAAAAAAGGGGACTCCTATGTTAAAGAAAATCTGTCTCCAGCTTTTACATCACTAAACTAACAGTCCCTTGCCCCCATCAGACCTCAGATCGGCTTAATGTGCCCCCATCAGACCTCAGATCGGCTTAATGTGCCCCCATCAGACCTCAGATCGGCTTAATGTGCCCCCATCAGACCTCAGATCGGCTTAATGTGCCCCCATCAGACCTCAGATCGGCTTAATGTGCCCCCATCAGACCTCAGATCGGCTTAATGTGCCCCCATCAGACCTCAGATCGGCTTAATGTGCCCCCATCAGACCTCAGATCGGCTTAATGTTCCCCCATCAGACCTCAGATCGGCTTAATGTTCCCCCATCAGACCTCAGATCGGCTTAATGTGCCCCCATCAGACCTCAGATCAGCAGAATGTGCCTCCATCAGACCTCAGATCAGCAGAATGTGCCCCCATCAGACCTCAGATCAGCAGAATGTGCCCCCATCAGACCTCAGATCAGCAGAATGTGCCCCCATCAGACCTCAGATCAGCAGAATGTGCCCCCATCAGACCCCAGATCAGCAGAATGTGCCCCCATCAGACCTCAGATCAGCAGAATGTGCCCCCATCAGACTCCATAATGGAAGCGCTCACTTGTATTCGCCTGATTGTACTAAGGCCATCCCCCCCCCCCCAGAGGTATTGGGGCCGGAGCATCGCCTCCTAGGTCTAAGACTTTTTTTGTTGCCCATAGCAACCAATCAGAGCTCCCCTTTCATTTCTCCACAGCACTATATGAAATGAAAGGGGAGCTCTGATTGGTTGCTATGGGCAACAAAGAAACTTCTACACCTAGACAGTGTTCATACATAAGGCTCTAGGTGTTTTACATCAGCAGCAGATAGAAGCCATGAGAGCAGCTAACCTCTCCAAACATGAGCTCAGAGGAAACATAAAGCATACAGAGAGAACATGCCCTGGACATAAAGGGCAGCACACAGTCATCTCAACTAAAAGCCTAAATCCTTAGATCAGGAATAGAACAGACATTTATAGGACATTTCATCATTTTCACAAATTCTTATAAAAATATATTCAGCACTGAACTAAATGTACTAATAAATTACATATTTTAGGAGTCGGAGTCGGTCCATTTTATACCGACTCCACCAAAATGGTGACCGACTCCGACTCCACAGCCCTGGTGACAACACATTCATGTGTCATCTGGCCTAGGAGCAGCTCAGCTCCAATGAAGTGAATGGGGCTGAGCTGCAATACCAAGCATAGACGCTATACATTGTATGGCGCTGTGCTTGGTAAGCTGCGAGAAGACCGCAGCACTCACAGGAGCACTGCTGCCTCCTCAAAAAGCTGACTGTCAGGTCATCAGTATGAAAATCCTGGAAAACCCTTTTAATGACATTGGTTCTGGTGTTTTAACCGCTTCACAACCTCCGCTGTACAGCAGAAGTTAGGGCTTTAAACATGGTGCCTAATCGCATGTGCCATAGCCGCCAGGTTTTTGCTGTTTAAAACAGCAGAACCTGTGGCACACATATGTGATCCCCCCCCCCCAAATTACGTGGTCAAATGTAACCGTGGCATCAGAGCAGGTCAGAAGCCGCAAGATCAGGGAACTTGTCACAAATGCACTTATAACCCAAAACCTCAAGCAGGCTATTAGTGGAATATAACAATACAGACCACTAGGTTGCTGCACTGTAAAATGAAGTGTTCGATGATGGCTATATGGCGATCAATAAACACAATAGGCAATCTCTAATAGGGAGAGTTAAAAAAGAAAAAAAAAGGTTTTAAAAATATAAACATTCATATCACCCCCCTTTCCCAAAATAAAAATACTTAACCAATTAAAAAAAATTAAAACAAACATTATGGGCATCGCCAGGTGCACATGTACTATTAAAATATAACAATGTTAAAGGGAGTCTGTCACCTGCCTATATAACTAACAGCACTGCCCCACAGAAGATTGCATACACATCCCAGACATACCTGTGTGCACTGTGTGTCTGTATTACATGTCCAGAAAAAGCACTTTTATTCTGCAGGAAAACAGCTCCCAAGTGCCCAGCTCTACTGCTGCAAACCAGACTGAAGAGAAGAGGGCTGCTTTAGCTGCTCATATCTTGGGATTGGTAGCAGATAGAAAAATCTGACCTTCTTTGAAAGCTGGGATTTCACGCTTTAAAATGATACCAAAAACACAGCATTATATCCAGTATATCAGAAGATATAGCTGTTAGAAATTGAGTCGGGAGAGAAAGCTGTTTTTAGTTTCACTTTCAGCTGGGCACTTGGGAGCTGTTTTCCTGCAGAATAAAAGTGCTTTTTCTGAACATGTAATACAGACACACAGTGCACACATGGATGTCTGGGATTTGTATGCAATTTTCCGTGGGGCAGTGCTGTTAGTTATATAGGTGAAAATGAAGTGAAAGACTCCCTTTAATGCCTTACGGAAAATGGTCTAATGGAAAAAACAACAAATTCGCCATTTTTGTCACTCCAACTCCCCAAAAGTACAGATAGCCCGGCAAAAAATGAGGCCTCACCTCACACAGTTCCGTACACATAACTACAAAAAAAAAAAAAAAAAAAAAAGATATAGGGGTCAGAATGATTGTGAAAAAAATTAAAATTTTCAAGGTTTTTAAAACACAAGAAAAACTATTCAAGTGTGGTATGGTTGTAATTGTACTGATCGGAAGAATAAAATTTACAGGTAAATTTTACCACATTGTGAATGCCGTAAAAATAAATAAATAAAGTTGTGTCAGAATGGCATTTTTTCCCCCAATTCCACTCCATAAAGTAGAACTGGCTTTGGTACCCATAGCAACCAATCAGATTCCACCTTTCATTTTTCCAAGCAGCTGTGAAAAATGAAGGATGGAGTCCGATTGGTTGTTATTGCCAACTTAGCCTGTTTTCCTTTCCACCGTTTTGATAAATCCCCCGCCTTGTATTCTGGGCGGTCAGTGCAGTCTTTTCAATTGTAAATGTATACGGTTTACACTCCGAAGTAATGAAGGGGTTTATTGTTCGATACCCAGCGCCTCACTATCATAAGGCAGCAATCCAATCGGAGTATCCGTCATGTTACAGACAGGCATTCCTAAATCATCTACAAGACACCGTGTAGCCATAATGTCAGGAGATCTCACCTCTCCCGGCTGTTGTCTGATGAGGATAACATAGTTCCACTTGTCTCCAGCTCAGAACTCCCTCCTCATAGCGTCTCCGCTACGTGTGAAGAATCGTCCAGGCCTCTGTGACCACCCTCCCGACAGACCGCTTTACTGTTGTCACGGCAACTGACACTTACAGCCGTCAGCAGTTTTCCCCGCCCATCGGAAAGATTTGATTGGATAAACAACGCGGGGAACACGCCTCTTCTGTTTTTTCCCCCCTTTCTTAAAAACTTTATTGACATAAAAGAAAAGAATAGCTGAGTCATTGATAAGATCAGGTACACACTTTGCTGTAGGCTACGGGATTCTGCTACCGAGAATCTGCAGATGACAAGCAGCAGTTCATCTCACTTACTCCTGCTGCAGGGTTCTGTGGCAATGCATGCTTCTGGCCCCCAGTTAGGGTAGGGCTACAGACAACACTGGGTGCGCAATATCTCGCGGTGCAGCGGTGGTCCCATAGAAATGAATGGGATCTCACAACATTCCTAGGCTAGTGACAACACATTCATGTGTCATCTGGCCTAGGAGCAGCTCAGCTCCATTGAAATGAAAATTGATTTTTTAAAACGCAAGAAAAACTATTCAAGTGTGGTATGGTTGTAATTGTACTGATCTGGAGAATAAAATTTACAGGTAAATTTTACCACATTGTGAATGCCGTAATAAAAATAAAGTTGAGTCAGAAAGTCAGAATGGCATTTTTTTCCCCAATTCCACCCCATAAAGTAGAACTGGCTTAGGTACCCATAGCAACCAATCAGATTCCACCTTTCATTTTTCCAAGCAGCTGTGAAAAATGAAGGATGGAATCTGATTGGTTGTTATTGCCAACTTAGCCTGTTTTCCTTTCCACCATTTTGATAAATTCCCCACCTTGTATTCTGGGCGGTCAGTGAAGTCTTTTCAATTGTAAAAGTATACGGTCTACACTCTGAAGTAATGAAGGGGTTTATTGTTCCTGCTGCAGGGTTCTGTGGCATTGCATCCTTCTGGCCCCCAGTTAGGGTAGGGCTACAGACAACACTGGGTGTGCAACATCTGTTGTGGCCACAGGGCTATCGCGGTGCAGCGGTGGCCCCATAGAAATGAAGGGGATCTTAGTGCCACTCGCATGTTTGTTGTAATCCCAACACACGAGTTGCAAAAAATCCGACGGTATTATATTTTTTTTAGGACTCAGGTGTTGTCGCTCTACAGTCCCATTCATTTCTATGGGATCACTGCTACACTACGATCCTGGCCGCCACTAGTGTAGTCGTACCCACCTGTGGCACGGGGCTCCGGCAGGCTGTTCCGGTAGGTGAACAGCTCGCCAGATCTGTGCTGCCGCAGGTGCGGGGCCGGAACTACGCTCCGGCCCCATTCACTGTAATGGGGACGGGCTGCGGATCCGCAAACATGTTGTATTTTCGTTCCGGCCGCCTCTCAGCAGGGGTTGCCATGCTGCGGACGGATCCGCGGCCCGTCCCCATTACAGTGAATGGGTCCGGAGCGTAGTTCCGGCCCCACACGTGCACCTACGGCAGCACGGATCCGGCGGGCTGTTCACCCACTGGAACAGCCTGCCGGAGCCCCATGCCGCAGGTGTGAAAATAGCCTTAGTCTCTATATCGCTTACAGTACCTCCCAACTTTTGAAAAGCCCAAGGACGGACAATAGTAGAAAGGTGCATAACACACTATGGCAAACTTTTGTTTACTAACCCACACTGCTAGCTCTAACCAATGCTTTTCTATATATGTCCATTCTGTGCACTTCAACTTGTGCCCCCAATATAATAGGGCCAGATTAACCCCTTAGTGACCAGCCTTTTTTCTGGCATCACTGACCAAGATATTTTTTCCATTCATTGGGGGATCCCTCAAGTAACACAAAACTCGCCTCCGAGTGGAGAAGAAAAAGTTAAGTCTAGAGATGAGCGAACATGCTCGAAACGAGCAATGTACCGCTCGGTTCCCCTGTGCTCGCATGGGCGCAGGCAGCCGCTTCCGGAGGAGGACGGAAGTGGCTGCCTGCACCCATGCGAGCGCAGGGGAGCCGAGCGGTACAGTGCTCGTTTCGGGCACGTTGGCTCATCTCTAGTTAAGTCTCCAGAAGCGTCAAAGCTTCTTTACTGTAAAATAATTATGAAGCGGGAAGCACAGCTCAGCAGGGAATGTGTCAAAATCTCTTTCACCCTAATAGAATCTCTATTAGGATGAATGGGACAAGGGATCAAAAGATTCCACCAGGTTGTAGCCCTCTAAGGGGGTTAAAAGTTATTATAAATGTAAAAATCCTGTATATAAATGAGCAAATATCAACAGTGAGATGCGTTGGCACTGAGCAGACACTCTGTGGGGTACAAAAAACTTTAACTTTAAGTACTTATTTCCTCCTTCACAAAAGAAACATAGACAGCACATATCCCATACATTCCTCATTTACAACACACATCTATAACCTCAGAACATCTGGGACAGAAGAAAAGCATACTCATTTATATCATCAAAAGTCTCTAAACTTCACTTTATCACTGTCTATAACTTTAAAAATGTTTCTAGTAAAAAACAATCACTGAATGCACTGATAAATCACCAATGGCAGCAGTATACACTGATACGTCTACTTTTGAACACTGGGGTAAATGTAAATCTAAATACTGCATTACAGCTTACAGTTCAATTAAACCACATCTGCCAAAACAATATCTGAAACAGGGACTACTGCAACTCTACATTAACAAATAATGCGAAGATACTTTCCTTTTATAATCTGATCAGAGGGGGTCCAAGGTCTATAAACCTTCCATCCGGGTCCTACACTTTCTTACACCACAACTAAGAATATTTTTCTCGGTCCCTTCCAATAGCGTACCTAGAAATGACTGGGCCCCATAGCAAATTTTTAAACAAGCCCCCCCCCCTTCACAACCCCCTCAACCCATAAAACCCCCACTCTCATGGCTTGTGACAGTCGTGTTGGATTTCTTGCGACTGCCGCAGCGATACCATCCATTTCTATGGGATCACTACCAGTGTCGCCATGTAGACCTAGCCTAACACATACCTCTTCTCTCTCAGCTGCCTTGCCCTCATACCCCCTGAACCTACAGGGTGCCCTCTCACTGCTATGGGGCAGGGCACAAACCTGCAGAAGGCTGCCATGCCTTCTGCTCTGGTCCTTCTGTTTCCTGGGCGGGTGCTGAACACGTCACTCATATGCATAGCGCCCTGCCCGCCCAGGGAACAATGAGGACAAGACGGCAGAGCATGCATCACCATATTAAACAGGCTGGACGCTGGGTACCAACGTTACCACATAATGAGGGGGCCTGGCAACAAAATCATAGTACTGCGCCCGAGGCCAGATTCAGCTGCTTTCCCTGATAGATATGCCACTGATGCCAGACTTAGGCCCAGTTCATACAACTAAAACATGCTTTGAAAAATCAGCATAGAGTCCTTTTTTTTCAGCTCGAAAAAAAACGCATTTTTTTTTTTTTTTAACGTGGCTTTTTTTTCTTTACCAAAAATGCACCGAAAATGCACAAAAACTGCATGGACTGACATGGAGCTTTTTTTCTGCTTCCCATTTATTTTAATGGGAGATTTAGTGCCGATTCTGACCTAAGAAAGAGTGCGCTGCTTCTTTTTTCCACACTTCTTTTTTATATGTGTAAAAAGAAAAGCAAGTGCTGCGGCAGAATCGCTCCAAAATCAGCACCAAAAAAACTGTGAACTAGCCCATAGGCTGTATTTACATCAGATTTTTGCCCCAGGTTCAGCGAATACACATGACTTATACATTACACAGTTGCCTCAGACAAGCGTCATACAGTGGCATTTGTCACTATAGGCATCCATTGTAAAAAATTAAATAAAATAAAAAAATATATACAGATCCGTTTAACATACATGTGTTTTTACTGGACTATACAGGATGGAAAAGCGCAGTATACTAGGCATTTGCATCCTTTTTTCCCACATGTACAGTATATGTTGGGGTGGGTTCACATAATGTTTTATGCCTCTTTTGACGTATACGTAACAAAAAAAAGGATACAAAAACGCAGCACACCACGTTCTTGTATCTTGCACAGTCCGGTAAAAAAAAAAGTATATATACACTACAGACCAAAAGTTTTCTGTATTTTCATGACTATGAAAATTGTAAATTCACACTGAAGGCATCAAAATTATGAATTAACACATATGGAATTATATACTTAACAAAAAAGTGTGAAACAACTGAAAATATGTCTTATATTCTAGGTTCTTCAAAGTAGCCACCTTTTGCTTTGATTACTGCTTTGCACACTCTTGGCATTTGGCATTCTCTTGATGAGCTTCAAGAGGTAGTCACCTGAAATGGTATTCCAACAGTCTTGAAGGAGTTCCCAGAGATGCTTAGCACCATCTCGATTGGGTTCAGGTCTGGTGACTGTGGAGGCCAGGTCATCTGGCGTAGCACCCCATCACTCTCCTTCTTGGTCAAATAGCCCTTACACAGCCTGGAGGTGTGTTTGGGGTCATTGTCCTGTTGATAAATAAATGATGGTCCAACTAAACGCAAACCGGATGGAATAGCATGCCGCTGCAAGATGCTGTGGTAGCCATGATGGTTCAGTATGGCTTCAATTTTGAATAAATCCCCAACAGTGTCACCAGAAAAGCACTGCCACACCATCACACCTCCTCCTTCATGCTTCACAGTGGGAACCAGGCATGTAGAGTCCATCCGTTCACCTTTTCTGCATCGCACAAAGACACGGTGGTTGGAACCAAAGATCTCAAACTTGGACTCATCAGACCAAAGCACAGATTTCCACTGGTCTAATGTCCATTCCTTGTGTTCTTTAGACCAAACAAGTCTCTTCTGCTTGTTGCCTGTCCTTAGCAGTGGTTTCCTAGCAGCTATTTTACCATGAAGGCCTGTTGCACACAGTCTCCTCTTAACAGTTGTTGTAGAGATGTGTCTGCTGCTAGAACTCTGTGTGGCATTGACCTGGTCTCTAATCTGAGCTGCTGTTAAGCTGCGATTTCTGAGGCTGGTGACTCGGATGAACTTATCCTAAGCAGCAGAGGTGACTCTTGGTCTTCCTTTCCTGGGGCGGTTCTCATGTGAGCCAGTTTCTTTGTAGCGCTTGATGAATTTTGCGACTGCACTTGGGGACACTTTCAAAGTTTTCCCAATTTTTTCGGACTTACTGACCTTCATTTCTTAAAGTAATGATGGCCACTCGTTTTTCTTTACTTAGCTTCTTTTTTCTTGCCATAATACAAATTCTAACAGTCTATTCAGTAGGACTATCAGCTGTGTATCCCCCTGACTTCTGCCCAACACAACTCATGGTCCCAACCCCATTTATAAGGCAAGAAATCCCACTTATTAAACCTGACAGGGTACACCTGTGAAGTGAAAACCATTTCAGGTGACTACCTCTTGAAGCTCATCAAGAGAATGCCAAGAGTGTGCAAAGCAGTAATCAAAGCAAAAGGTAGCTACTTTGAAAAACCTAGAATATAAGACATATTTTCAGTTGTTTGACACTTTTTTGTTAAGTATATAATTCCACATGTGTGGAATTATAGAGGCACACAATATAATTGTGTATGCGCTGAAGATTTGAGAGGACGAATAGGTTTTACCGCGCATGCGCGGTCTTGCGATAGGAATAAATATACAAATGGAGGCAAGAGGTTGATATGCGATATCCCGTGAAGCCAGCTATCCAGCCCACTAAGACAGAGGAGGACACCGTGCAAGCGCGGCCACTGCGGCAGTATTGCTGCGGTGGCCATAACCATTGGCAACCACATGTAAACAAATCAAAGGAAGAAATGAAAATAGAGAGGAAAGGAGGAGGAATTGATTAACTCTTTCAGTACCGGGCCACTTTTCACCTCAAATCCCAGGCCGTTTTTTGCAAATCTGACATGTGTCACTTTATGTGGTAATAACTTTGGAACGCTTTTACTTATCCAGGCCATTCTTAGGGTGGGTTCACATCAGCGTTATGCTTTCCGTTTGTGTTTTCCGTTATAACATGGTTATAACGGAAAATAACGGAAACCATAAGACGGAAGTCAAAACGGAAGCCTTTAGAGGCATTCCGTTTTGATCCGTCATAATAGAAGCCTATGAGAATCATAACGGATCCGTCTGAGTTCCGTTATGCTGAACGGAAAACAAAGTCCTGTCGACAGGACTTTGTTTTCCGTTTTGCATAACGGGAACCAAATGGATCCGTTATGATTCTCATAGGCTTCTATTATGACGGATTAAAACGGAATGCCTCTAAAGGCTTCCGTTTTGACTTCCGTCTTATGGTTTCCGTTATTTTCCGTTATAACCATGTTATAACGGAAAACACAAACGGAAAGCATAACGCTGATGTGAACGAGCCCTAAGATTGTTTTCTCGTCACATATTGTGCTTCACGATAGTAGTAAATTTGTGGCAAAATATTTCATTTTTATTTATAAAAAATACCAAATTTAGCAAAAATTTTGAAAAATTTGCAAATTTCAAAATTTCAGTTTCTCTACTTTCAAAATACATAGTAATACCTCCAAAAATAGTTATTATTTTACATTCCCCATATGTATACTTTATGTTGGCATCATTTTATAAATGTCATTTTACATTTTGGGACGTTAGAGGGCTTAGAAGTTTAGAAGTCATTTTTCAAATTTTCAACAACATTTCCAAAACCTTTTTTTTTAAAGGGTTTCTGTCATCAGAATTTAGCCTACAAAACCGAGTGTCATTTGCAAATCGCAAATGACACCTGATGACAGAAAGCCTTCTTTTATAGAAATCTGTACAGTACTTTTTGTTAAAATTGCGTTTTTATAATATGCTAATTAGGCCCCCTAGGTGCAGTAGGCGTGAACCCTGCACCTAGGAGCGGCCTTAATAACGCCCCTTACCCCTCCTCCCTTGGGTTGATTGACAGGGCCGGGCAGCCATCTCTTTCGTCTCCCAGCGTTGAGAGCCAGCGGCCGCCCGGGTCCCGGCTTCATCAATGCGCATGCGCGGATTGCTTATCGCAATGCGCAGGCGCGGGAGTTCGCGATCGTACAGGGCCGGGAGACGAAAGAGATGGCTGCCCGGCCCTGTCAATCAACCCAAGGGAGGAGGGGTAAGGGGCGTTATTACGGCCGCTCCTAGGTGCAGGGTTCACGCCTTCTGCACCTAGGGGGCCTAATTAGCATATTATAAAAACGCAATTTTAACAAAAAGTACTGTACAGATTTCTATAAAAGAAGGCTTTCTGTCATCAGGTGTCATTTGCGATTTGCAAATGACACTCGGTTTTGTAGGCTAAATTCTGATGACAGAAACCCTTTAAGCACCAATTCAGATATAAAGTGATTTTGAGTGGCTTACGTAATGGAAACCACCCATAAATGACCCCATTTTAGAAACTACACCCCTCAAATTATAAAAAACTGATGTTACAAACTTTGTTAACCCTTGAGGTGTTCCACAAGAATTAATGGAAAATGGAGGTGAAATTTCAAAATTTCACTTTTTTGGTAGATTATTCATGTTAATAATTTTTTTCTTGCAAAACAGCAAGGGTTAACAGCAAACTAAACCTCAATATACATTACTCTGATTCTGCAATTTACAGAAATACCCCATATGTGGTGGTAAACGTCTTTATGGGTTTTTGGCAGTGGTCAGAAGGAAAGGAGCGCCATACGAATTTTGGAGGCAGATTTTGCTAGAATGGTTTTTAGGCACCATTTTGTAATTGAGAGACCCTGACGTACCTCTACAGTGGAAACCCTCAAAAAGTGACCCCATTTTGGAAATTACACCCTTTAAAGAATATATTAAGGGGGTACTGACCACTTTGACCCCCTAAGCATTTTACGGAATTTGGAAACACTTGGCTGTGAAAATGAAAAGTTTCATTTCTTCCAATAAAATGTTGCTTTAGCCCCAATTTTTTCATTTTCACAAGGAGTAACAGGAAAAAAGCACCCCATAATCAGTTCCCCATTTTCTCCTGAATATGGCAACACCCCATATGTGGTGGTAAACTGCTGTGGGGGCACATGGCAGGACTCAGAACAGAAGGAGCTCCATATGGATTTTGTAGCACAGATTTTGATGGATTGGTTTGCGGGAGCCATTGATTTTAATTTTTTTGAGTTATTGTCTTATGTGGGGGCTCATTTTTTGCAGGATGAGGTGACATTTTCATTGGTACCATTTTAGGGTACATAAGACTTGTTGATCGCTTGGTATTACACTTTTTGTGAGTCAAGGTGAAAAAAAATGGCATAGTTTGTTTAAATTTTTTTTTTACAGAATTCGCCTGGGGGGCCATCTCATGTAATATTTTTAAGGAGCAGGTTGTGACACCCAATATGTGTAACTTTTTTATTTTTGGAAAGTTTTACACATTAGATTTATTTTTGAACAGAATAAAATCTTTTTTTGTGTTGCCATTTTCAGAGAGCCATATTTTTTTTATTTTTTGGGCGATTGTCTCAGGTAGGGTATCATTTTTGCGAGACAAGATGACGGTTTGATTGGTACCATTTTGGGATAAATACGCCTTTTTGATCGCCTGCTATTACACTTTTTGTAAGGGAAGGTGACCAAAAAATGTCTGTTTTGGCACTTTTTTTTGCAGCATTCGCCTGGGGGGCCATCTCATGTAATATTATTATAGAGCAGGTTGTTACGGACGCGGCGGTACCCAATATGTGTAACTTTTTTATTTTTGGAAAGTTTTACACATTAGATTTATTTTTGAACAGAATAAAATCTTTTTTTTGTGTTACCATTTTCAGAGAGCCATATTTTTTTTATTTTTCGGGCGATTGTCTCAGGTAGGGTATCATTTTTGTGGGACAAGATGACGGTTTGATTGGTACCATTTTGGGATAAATACGCCTTTTTGATCGCCTTCTATTATACTTTTTGTGAGGCAAGAGGGAAAAAATGGTTGTTTTGGCATAGTTTTTATTTTTTGCAGCATTTGCCTGGGGGGCCATCTCATGTAATATTTTTATAGAGCAGGTTGTTACTGACGCGGCGGTACCCAATATGTGTAACTTTTTTATTTTTGGAAGGTTTTACACATTAGATTTATTTTTGAACAGAATAAAATCTTTTTTTTTGTGTTGCCATTTTCAGAGAGCCATATTTTTTTTATTTTTCAGGCGATTGTCTCAGGTAGGGTATCATTTTTGCGGGACAAGATAACGGTTTGATTGGTACCATTTTGGGATAAATACGCCTTTTTGATCGCCTGCTATTACACTTTTTGTGAGGCAAGAGGGGAAAAAAATGGTTGTTTTGGCATAGTTTTTATTTTTTATTTTTTGCAGCATTTGCCTGGGGGGGCCATCTCATGTAATATTTTTATAGAGCAGGTTTTTACTGACGCGGTGGTACCCAATATGTGTAACTTTTTTATTTTTGGAAAGTTTTACACATTAGATTTATTTTTGAACAGAATAAAATCTTTTTTTTGTGTTGCCATTTTCAGAGAGCCATATTTTTTTTTATTTTTCGGGCGATTGTCTAGGGTAGGGTATCATTTTTGCGGGACAAGATGACGGTTTGATTGGTACCATTTTGGGATAAATACGCCTTTTTGATCGCCTGCTATTACACTTTTTGTGAGGCAAGAGGGAAAAAATGGTTGTTTTGGCATAGTTTTTATTTTTTGCAGCATTCGCCTGGGGGGCCATCTCATGTAATATTTTTATAGAGCAGGTTGTTACTGACGCGGCGGTACCCAATATGTGTAACTTTTTTATTTTTGGAAGGTTTTACACATTAGATTTATTTTTGAACAGAATAAAATCTTTTTTTTTGTGTTGCCATTTTCAGAGAGCCATATTTTTTTTATTTTTCGGGCGATTGTCTCAGGTAGGGTATCATTTTTGCGGGACAAGATGACGGTTTGATTGGTACCATTTTGGGATAAATACGCCTTTTTGATCGCCTGCTATTACACTTTTTGTGAGGCAAGAGGGAAAAAAATGGTTGTTTTGGCATAGTTTTTATTTTTTATTTTTTGCAGCATTCGCCTGGGTGGCCATCTCATGTAATATTTTTATAGATCAGGTTGTTACAGACGCGGCGGTACCCAATATGTGTAACTTTTTTATTTTTGGAAAGTTTTACACATTAGATTTATTTTTGAACAGAATAAAATCTTTTTTTGTGTTGCCATTTTCAGAGAGCCATATTTTTTTTATTTTTCGGGCGATTGTCTCAGGTAGGGTATCATTTTTGTGGGACAAGATGGCGGTTTGATTGGTACCATTTTGGGATAAATACGCCTTTTTGATCGCCTGCTATTACACTTTTTGTAAGGGAAGGTGACCAAAAATGTCTGTTTTGGCACGTTTTTTTGTTTGTTTTTTTACTGCGTTCACCTGGCGAGGTGGATGACATGATATTTTTATACAGCTGGTCGATACGGACGCGGCAATACCTAATATGTTTATCTTTCTTTTTTACCTTTTTTTAAACTTTTTTTTGGAAAATGGCTTTTTTTTTACTTGAAACTTTTATTATTATTTTTTTTTAGGAAACTATTTTTGAACTTTTTTTTCCACTTTATTTAACTTTTGGGGGTCTGATCCCCTTTACAATGCATTACAATACTTTTGTATTGCAATGCATTGGCTGTAAGTGTATTACTCAGTGTAATACACTTACAGCCTGCTTCCTGGGGCTGGATCGCACAGGCACGCAGGGATAGAAGCCACGATGCCTAAGGAAGGCATCGGGCTGCTATCCGAGCCATCGGGTCCCTGTCACACCAGCGCTGAAACCCGATGGCCCCCCGCTCGCCATCCTGAATTCATTTACTCCCGCACACCACATGTGCCGCGGTCAGCGCTGACCGCGGCACATGAAGGGTTAATGTGCCGGCATCGTTTTTTTCACCGATGCTGGCGCATTCAGCAGGGGTTCGCCACCTGGGCACAGCCGGACCCCCGCCGCTGATCGGGCGGGCGCAGCTCCTGCGCCCGCCCGATCAGAGCGCCGTACATGTACGGCGCTGGGACTTGCGGCAGTGATTTTTGCGCCGTACATGTACAGCGCTGGTCCTCTAAGGGTTAAAACATGTATTTGGTAAGTTGCATGTGGGGGGATAAACAGCTCAATAATTGAAACTTCATTACATGGGATAACCCCTTTAAGCAGCCAGGCTCCTCTACTAATGGTCTCTGCTGGTGGGCGAGGCTTATTTCCCTGCTCTGCTCGAGGACATTCTACAGCACTGAAGTTAGTGTGGAAGGGTGTGTGGCCAGTCTGACACTGTTTACTACTGTTCAGGCCCCAAAGCAGATGCTTCCCCTGCTTCCTTGGTAGCTATGCCACTGGTCCCTTCTCCTCTTCTGCAGAGAACCCATAAAAAGTAGATGATCTATTTAGTGGGGGTTTGCTTCTGTCCTTGCACTGAAGTAGAAGGTACTGGGGGACGCACAACTTACATACAGAGTAAGCAACATTAAAACACAATCTTTTGGTACAGCATTTTTTTGTACTGTTGATTTTAGTCTCATCGAGCAGCAGCCTGTTTCCTCTTTTTCACACTCATGATAATAGACTCTTTCCTTTCCCCTTCTGTAAAAATATACACTTTATTAATCTTTCTCCATCATTCTCTCCATGCAATCTTTGCTTTCCACATAGTCACTGCTTTCCCAGCCTCTTCACCTTCTCACGTACTCTGACCATCTTCACCTGCCTAAACCTTCAACAAATGCGCTACTACTCTTCCTTTGGAACTCTTTTCCTCTTTCCAGATTTTAACAAACATTTTTTAGCATGCCTGCTGCCTGCTTTCTTGAATATTCTGTTTATATCTCTCACTGCCTAGTTCCTACAAAGGTATCTCTCTTTTACACAACATTCCACTTCTTCATTTCTTACACTCATGTCTTATTTACAACACAAAAATGAAACACTCTAAACCTAGGTTTCAGACAACCCATTCATTCAACCACCCACAGAATAGGAGAGTTCTTTTCTTTAAATCCCCAAGATTCAACAAATGGACAATACCTCAACAGTGGTCATGACAAGTAAGAGCAAAATATCTTACCTGTGTATTTGAAGGTGCAGGCCCCAGTTGACATAATGACCAAAGCTCTTCCACGACCGTCCCCTTGGAAATCTGATGGATTTCCTCACTTGGGCACCATTAAAGGGGTATTCCCATCTCACAAATGTAGTTTGAATAGTTCGATATAGCCATACCAATATTTTTACTAATAGAATGTATTTATATAAAATGTACCATTTAGAAGATTTGCCTATTTGTATATCCATTGTCCCAGACACATCAGTCAGGCCGTTGCCCCTGGTTATGGCCACCGGAGCCATGTAGTAGTGGTGGTCAGCTTGCTGTTGTTCAAACTCGTTCTGAGGTAACTGCTGTATTGTGAACGCACATTGTATGAGCATGCGGAGACACATCTTTAGGTACTTTCACATCTCTGTTTTGGACGCTACCAGTACAAAACGCAATGGTCAGGATCCGTCCAAAACGCAAACTTTATAAACGGATCCTGCTCCGTAGAGATGGATTGATCTTGGATCTCTGCATTTTGGAAACGCAGAAAAAATGCTACAACCCTAAGATGTGTCTGCGCATGCTCATGTAATGTGCGTTCACAATACAGTAGTTACCTCAGAGCAGGTTTAAACAAGAGCAAGCCGGCCCCCACTACTACATGGCCACGGTGGCCTGACTGAGGTGTGTGGGACAATGCCTATACAAATAGGTAAATCTTCTAAACGGTACATTTTATATAGATACATTCTATTAGTAATAATATTGGTATGGCTATATCTAACTATACAAACTACATTGGTGAGATGAGAATACCCCTTTAACTGTCACTGCAATTTAGGACAAGTCCCAAACTAGGAGACTACACTCTCTTGTCTCTGGGAGTCAAATTATGTTAATAAGTTTTCCCCAGGTGCTAGGGGATGCGGCCGGCCTAAAGAATCAGAATACCAGACAGTTATGTAGCTGGTCACAACGATTCTCTCATTAGCCACGCCCAGAGAGCCAATTTTTTTAGATATACATGGTGGATCTAGCCAACCCCCTTTTAGCCATCAATTTAATATATCCAATCACAAGCATACAAGTATCTATCAAAGCAACTAATCAGAAAACATAATGGTATGGAAAGTGACACGTAGACACACATGCATTACTCATCTATCTGGAAAATTCTATGCCCAAATATATTAAATTCCGCCAAGTTTCTCATTTTACCATTTTACAGCGCCTAGCTAACCTCCTGTAACAAATCAAGTGATGGTGACTCATATTTCTCAATCAGCATAAAGCTGCAGAAAATGGAGATTAATACAGAAGATGGAGACTATATGATAATCACATACAATTTAGCACAATTTTGTTCATCAACTACTTAAAGGGGTATTCCCATCTTAGACAATGGGGGCATATCGCTAGGATATGCCCCAATTGTCTTATAGGTGCGGGTCTCACTGCTGGGAGAATGGAGCGGGGAGAGCTGAACCTGGAGGACCCTGGGTTTCACACATGCGCGGCCACTGCTCCCATTCATTTCTATGTAGCCGACGGAAATAGCCGAGCCAGTGCTTGGCTATTTTCGGCGGCCCCATAGAAATTAATGGAGGTCGGTTGCACATGCGCAGTATGCCCTCCTTCTCTTTTGGGACTCCGTTCTCGATATAGGTGCGGGTCCCAGCAGTGAGACCCGCACTTATAAGACAATGGAGGCATATCCTAGCGATATGCCCCCATTGTCTAAGATGGGAATAACCCTTTAAGTTCTTTCACAAGGGGAGGGAGGTAGTATGGAGGATCAGGAAAGTCAGGTAGCTAGCAAGGTAACAGTTACAAAGTGGGGTAGAGGGAAGAGTGCCGGGGCACGGCGCACTCCGCCTCTTCAAACAGCTGATCGGCAGGGGTGCCGTATGTCGGACCAAAAGTCTATGATGTACCAATATGCCTTAGACTTTTCCTGCCATTCAGCGCAGGGTGCACTATGAACAGCACAGGCAGCACATTGAATGTAGGCAGGCTATTATAGCTAAGTGCTAAAGTACATGGAAGATATAGTACATTGGACTGTAGTATTCAGGTTAAATTGCACTGTTTGTACTTTGCGATAAATAAGTGGGTTTTGGGTGGCAGTTTGGGCACTCAGTCTCCAAAAGGTTCACCATCACTGTCATAGACAGACTCTTGTTTCTGATATTCTGATATCCCTATTATGACAGGGAGTGTTTCACCAGATTGGTGTTTAGCAAATGTAGTGGCAATATTAAAAAAAAAAAAGTGGTCAAAAACAGAGCCCGGAAACTATAGTCCGATAGGTTTAACAACTGTCATGGTTAAACTGTTAGAACCAGGGAAATGTGGAAATATAGATTTATTTTTGCCTAAAACTTGCTTAACCTAGTTATATATTGCTGCCCATCAGATTTACAGTACTATACATTTTTTTCATAACTCGGACAACCCCTTTAATGAGGCATCTGTCCTTTTAAACTAATTGGATAACTTACCATGAGGAGGTAAGTTCTAGACTGGGGTGAGTCGTTGGATGTCCTATATCTTGTCTTCTCATTACTGTGCCAGATAAAATGCTTTGACTGGGATAAAATGTGTGTGTGGGTAAGTAACTGGCTCTAATACATCAAACAGAGTTCAAAGAATTTATTGGACTCTGTTTCATTTGCATTTTTTGTTTTTTTTTTTGGCAGAGAAAATAGCACAGTCTACCACGTTATTCTTTCCAGTGATGCACCTTTGGGGTGGGAGGGGGATTGGCAACCCCTCCCTCCTGATCAGACCTGTGAAGGAAAGCATACTTATCTGCTTCCCGGCACTGGCTCCCTCTGCTGCTCCACTGGGCTCCATGGATGTATACTTCCTTTTGACACCACTACAGTGAATAGCTGGCCACAACGTCAAGACAAATAGTTATGTGACACAAGGGGAACGCTTGTTTATGACTGTCTGCTGCCACTCATAAATAACAGAACAAGTCATGTATGTACACAAGGAAGGACACACGCAAACAGAGGGGACAAGGCAGGAGCCAACTCGCTATAGCACCACCGGAGACTCCTGGGAGGGGGGAATTCATAGAAGGAAATGGAGACATCATAAAACATTTCCTAGCCATGCACACAGCTCCGTCTGTTCAACAGCTACAAGCCAACTGCTTACAGATATATCTTGCTATAATCCTAGGTGCACCACATTCTTCTCTTTAAGCCTCATACACACAACAATATGTATTTTAAGGTCTGCAAATACGGATACCATCCATGTTGCATCCACATTTTTTGTGGACTTCAGGAGTCCTTTGTCTACATTTTGCAGCCAAGTATAGGACATGTTCTATCTTTTTGCAGAATGTACATATGGATGCAGAAAGTACATGGATCATCCATGCACTTTCTGCATCTTTATATCCATTCCACATAAAGAATATGTCCACAAAATCTAGACAATGGACCTATTGAAGTCAATGGGTCCGCAAAAAAAAGGTGGACGGAACATGGACCGCATCTCTATTATGTGGATCTGTGGTTTGCAAACCGCAAGACGGACCCGGTTGTGGGCATGAGGACTTACTCTGAGCTTCCCACTGTACTTCTAAGGAGAGTGGGGATTGGCTGAATGCAATTCCTGCCCCATGTTTCTTGTATCTAGTGGACGTAGAAGTGGAAGATGACACTAAACTGTGTAAAGTAATTAACACAGAAGAGGACAGTACACTGCTACAGATGGATCTGGATAGATTGGAGGCGAGGGCAGATAAGTTGCAGATGAGGTTTAACACTGACAAATGTAAGGTTTTGCACATGGAAAGGAAAAATACATGTCACCAGTACATACTAACTGGTAAAACACTGGGTAACACTGACAATTAAAAAGACTAGAGATGAGCAAATCTTAAAAAATTCGCTTCGGCGAGTAATCGATGAATTTATGACAAGATTAGTTCTTAATAGGAATTTATTTGGTCGAAGTTGCGTTAAAAAATAATCATTGTTTTGCGAACATTCCTGCACAAATTACAAACATACAGCCTAAGCGTTGTTAAAAGTACGCTACTGAACTGAATGCGTAAGCATTAGTGTACAAAGTGCATACGAATCCTTAGCATAGTATTGACTTGCGATTGCATCATACGCACGCATGCACGAGGCTAGGCCGCGGCGTACAGTCCTCAGAGGCAGTCCATATGAGCTAGAAATGTAAGGTGCTAGCTATCCGGCTAAGTGCATAATTTACTAAAAACACCATACAATAAGTGCATAATAGGACACATTGCAGTACCTGAAAAAGAATACACACAATGGGCTAAAGTGCTTGAACGTTGTTGAGCCTGTAAAAACATTATTGCTAAAATACTGCAAAGACATAATTATGCAAAACATTTTAGTGCAATCAATTTCACATTTGCAAGCATAATAGGCTCAGATATACGTTTGAGCCTCTCCTCATGGCTGCTTGGCATAAAATACTGGAACACATAGTCCAAAATTGAATTGTAATCCACGTGAGATTATTTTGTAATCGAAACTCCCAAAGGGGGCTCCCAAAGAACCTGAGAAGGGGGGGAAAAAGGAAATAGGCACGCTTAGGGGCAACTGGGAATTTTCTGCAGAATGGAGGGGAGTCCTGACAAGCCATGTCCATCTGGGTGAGAGTCAAACAGGGGGCAATACTGTTGGAAATTGGCTGCAGCAATACAAAACTTCTTGAGACGACTTCTTCTTGAGAAGATTCTTTTGTTTATTCCGAGACAAGAGCAGCAAGTCAGCATTGAAATAAACTTAAAAGTCAGGCAGAATATGACATGATGTAGATGGAAGTGTGGAACAGCAGTAGAAAAATGGCAGTGCTGAGTGTGTGTGTTCCAAAACATGGTATTTTATACCTCATAGAATAATTAGTATTATAATATAGGTTTGCTGCAGTATACTGCAATCCATAGGAGTGAATGGTGACACACCTAAATTATATCATTATTATACATAACATGTGACCTCACAGATATTTTACTATTCATAACCAGTGATGTACCTAAGTTGCACCTCCAACTTCAATATGCATAAGGAAGAGTTGTGCCTCTTTATACTTCTTGATACTTAATTGGCTAAAATTTTTCTAACACGTATGAGAATGAATATCTAATGTATCTTTAACCTTTGATCCCTTGTCCTCTGATTCCATTATCCTTGAAAGTGTTTGTTTGTCATAAACTAAAGAAGCTGACAAGTGTCCACTAACCAAGTATCTAAAAGAAGCTATGGAGGACATAAATATGTCACGAAGACTCCATGATCTCATAACTAGCTTGTCCTAAACAGAAAACATGTATTAATTGATCACCTAAGGACCTCTATTTTCTTAGCAACAGTACATCAGTATGTAAGGTTATGTATATGGGAAGGAATAATGCAAGTCACCAGTACATACTAAATGGTAAAGCACTGGGTAACTCTGACATGGAAAAGGACCTAGGAATGTTAGTGAACAGCAAACTAAGCTGTAGAAGCCAGTGCCAGACAGCTGCTGCCAAGGCCAATAAGATAATGGGTTGCATCAAAAGGGGCATAGATGCCCGTGATGAGAACATAGTCCTGCCACTTTACAAATCACTAGTCAGACCACACATGGAGTACTGTGTACAGTTCTGGGCTCCTGTGAACAAGGCAGACATAGCAGAGCTGGAGAGGGTTCAGAGGAGGGCAACTAAAGTAATAACTGGAATGGGTGGACTACAGTACCCAGAAAGATTATCAAAATTAGGGTTATTCACTTTAGAAAAAAGACGACTGAGGGGAGATCTAATAATTATGTATAAATATAACAGGGGTCAGTACAGAGATCTCTCCCATCATCTATTTATCCCGAGGACTGTGACTGTGACGAGGGGACATCCTCTGCGTCTGGAGGAAAGAAGGTTTGTACATAAACATAGAAGAGGATTCTTTATGGTAAGAGCAGTGAGACTATGGAACTCTCTGCCTGAGGAGGTGGTGATGGTAAGTTCACTAAAAGAGTTCAAGAAGGGCCTGGATGTATTTCTGGAGGGTATTACAGGTTATAGTTACTAGAGAGGGGTCGTTATAGTTACAGTGTGTTAAACCTCATCTGCCACTTTTCTGACCAAGCCTCCAGTCTATCTAGATCCTGCTGTAGCAGTGCACTGTCCTCCTCTGTGTTAATTACTTTACATAGTTTAGTGTCATCTGCAAAAATTGATATTTTACTATGCAAACCTTCTACAATATAATTAATAAATATATTGAAGAAAATAGGACCCAATACAGACCCCTGTGGTACCCCACTAGTGACAGTGACCCAATATGAGTATCTACCGTTAATAACCACCCTGTTTTCTATCACTGAGCCAGTTACTTACCCACATACAGACATTTTCTCCCAGGCCAAGCATTCTCATTTTATATACTAACCTTTTATGTGGTACCGGGTCAAACGCTTTGGAGAAGTCCAAATATACGACATCCATTGAGTCGCCGCGGTCAAGTCTAGAACTTACCTCCTCATAGAAATTGATTAAATTGGTTTGACATGACCGATCCCTCATGAAGCCATGCTGATACGGAGTTATTTGCTTATTTTCATTGAGGTACTCCACGATAGCATCTCTCAGAAAACCTTCAAACAGTTTACCCACAACAGAAGTTAAACTTACCGGACTATAGTTTCCGGGCTCTGTTTTTGGACCCGTTTTGAATATTGGCACCACATTTGCTATGCCCCAATCCTGTGGAACACTCCCTGTCAGTATAGAGTCCCTTAAATATCAGAAATAAGGGTCTGTTGATGACATTACTTAATTCTCTTAGGATACGGGGGTGTATGCCATCCGGTCCTGGTGATTTGTCTATTTTAATATTTTTAAGACGTTGCTGTACCTCTTCCTGGGTCAGAGAGGACACTTTTAAAGGGGAATTTACTTTTATACTCTGCATTTCATCTGACAGTTTATTTTCCTCAGTGAATACAGTGGAGAAAAAGTTATTTAGTAGCTTCGCTTTCTCCTCATCGCTCTCTGCAACTCCCCCCTCATTACTCTGTAAGGGGCCGACACCTTCAGGTTTATACTTTTTAGTATTTATATAATTAAGGAACATTTTAGGGTTAGTTTTACTCTTTTGGCGATTACTCTCTCGGTCTCTAGTTTGGCTGCTTTTATTTGTCTTTTACATATTCTATTTTTTTCCTTATAGTTTTTCAATGCTTCCTCGCTCTCCTCCTGTTTTAGTGATTTAAATGCTTTCTGTTTGTCATTTATTGCTTTCTTTACAGCTCTATTTATCCACATTGGTTTTTTCTTGTTCCTTAACCTTTTATTCCCATAAGGTATGTACCTCTCACAATTAGATATTAGGATGCTTTTAAAAATCTCCCATTTTGTGGCTGTATTTTTATTTTTGAGGACTTTGTCCCAGTTAGTTAGGCCTATGGCCTCTTATAAAATAGTTTATTGAAATAAATACTCCCCCAGACCCCTGTTTGACCATTTTATTTAAAAAATAAAAAAGCTGGTCCGACATAATCCACCGAATCCGACGTAGTCCTCAGCATTCACGATCCTGAAAAATAGAAAACAAACAAACAAACAAACAAACACAGACCACTTACCTCCTCAGGCTTCTTCTTTGTAGTGATTCCTCCCGTCCAGCAGCTCGCTCAACACTAATAATAAACACAGTGATGTCACCGTACAGGGATAATAAATACAGTGATGTCACAGTACAGGTATAATAAACACAGTGATGTCACCGTACAGGGATAATAAATACAGTGATGTCACAGTACAGGGATAATAAATACAGTGATGTCACCGTACAGGGATAATAAACACAGTGATGTCACAGTACAGGGATATTAAACACAGTGATGTCACAGTACAGGGATAATAAACACAGTGATATCATAGTACAGGGATAATAAACACAGTGATGTCACAGTACAGGGATAATAAACACAGTGATGTCACAGTACAGGCATAATAAACACAGTGATGTCACAGTACAGGGATAATAAACACAGTGATGTCACAGTACAGGGATAATAAACACAGTGCAGTCCCCTCACAGAAAGTTAAAAAAAATAAAAACCTTATACTTACCTTTTTTTCTAGCTGCAGAATCACCAGCAGATCTTCTCTTGTCTGGAGGGGACGGGGCCAATGCTGACGGCCGGCCCCGCCCCCCGCCCAGACATGAGGCAGAAGGTATGGAGAGGGGGAGGAGGAGGGGGGAGGAGGAGGAAAGAAGCAGGCAGCCAATTTCCGGCTGTCTGCTTCTTCTCGCAGCAGGCAACTGTCTCTGTGTCCTATGGACGCAGAGACAGCTGCCAGAGAACGGGACATATAATGGGTGTCCCCTCCGATGTCATGTTACTGAAGTCTTCAATAACATGGCGCCCGAGGGGGCAGGCTATGTATGTGTAAAGCGCCTGCGCTCCCATGATTTTTCAATAGGGTCGGCTCCATCCGCACTGGGAATGGAGCATACGACCGTAAGTCATTTGTCTATGTGTCGTTCAGTGACACATAGACATGTGACTATGAAAATGGCAGCCCCCATAAAGTTACAAAAATGTAAAATACACAAAACACAATACACACATAATAAACTTCATTATACATATAAAACCATTTTTAATGTTTTATAACATATGTTTTTTTATTTTTTCACGAGTGTCCCTTTAAGATAGAAATATAAGATGCCTGACTAAGACAACATGGTGGACCATCAGATCTGATCCTGATTCTCCAACAAATACAAACTACATGAATTAAAAACAAGTGCCAACTAGCTCTCACCCGTCAGGTGCAGTCCATGTTGTGGCTCCCATAGGTCCAGACCCTGACTCCATGAGGTGTCCTTTAAATCAGCCAGACAGTGACAGCCAGTTGTAGAAGGGTTCCTCAGATGAGGGACCTGAAGTCCTCCTCACTGCTACTGCTACTAAAGGACATAAGAGGACACTCCTGCCTTCTGTAGGCCAAGCTGGCTGCTGTGGTTGAGCTCCACTGCCCTCTGCTGCCAGAATTCGGACTTGACCGGGTGGTGGTCACACTGGTGAGCGCTGCTGCCACTTGAGCCTTCACCTTTCTGGATACTCCTGCTGGGACAGCAGAGGTAAGGACTTCTGGCTGCAGCGGTTCAGGCATGGCTGGACCCAAGGAAGAACTGCCAGCATCCCTGGCTGCTGCTGACTTCATTTTCCACGGTAGCTGGTACTGGATCACCGTGGACTGGAATGTGAAAGATTATGTAGTCCGCTGACCCAGGTGAAAGGACTGTGGTGGTGGCAATCTAGGGATCAGAGGCTCTGGCTGTGGCTTCTCTCTGAAACGGAGGGTGCCATCTGGTGACTCTTGTAGGCAGCACACGCGTTTTGCGCTGCTGGATACTCTGGCCAGGTCTCGGCTGGAGATGCAAATTTTTTCAGCACTAGACCACGTCCCTAACTCCGCCCACTATACGCCTAATCCCACCCAGTCCCCTTACTGCTCCACATAGTAAATATTCCCCAGTTATGTGCCCCCATTAATATGCCTAGCTATGCCCCCAGTAATATGCCCTGTTATGTGCCCCAGTCATATGCCCAGCTGAGCCCCCAGTAATATGCCCAGTCATTTGCCACCAGTAATATGACCAGCTGTCCCCCAGTAATATGCCCAGTCATTTGCCACCAGTAATATGCCCAGCTGTCCCCCCCAGTAATATGCCCACATTGTGCCCCACTCCTGTTGGGGGAGATGTGTGGAGGACATTCCCTGAGATATCCCTGTAATTATGGATTAGTGAATCAACTTCGGATGCTTCATCCAAAGTCAATTCGCATAAAACTTTGTTAGAATACTGTACGAAGCCCAATGCCCACATTGTGCCCCCCAGTAATATGTTCTGCCCCCAGTAATGTGCCCACACTGTGCCCCTCACAAAAAGGTAAAAAAAATAAAAAACACATACTTACCTTCTTCCTAGCAGCAACACCAGCAGGACATCGTCTTCTCTAGTCTGGTGGGGGCAGAGCCAAAGCTGACTGTCGGCCGGCCCCACTCCCCGCCCAGACCAGAGGTATGGATTGCTGCAGGGGGGACAGGAGGGAGGATGGAAGAAGCAGCCAGCTGATGCCAGCTGTCTGCTTCTTCATATAACAGGCAACTGGACGCAGAGACAGCTGACAGAAATCAGGACATAGCTTCCCCGTACTGGGACAGCAGAACATCCACTGTAATCCAGGACTGTCCTGCTGGATCCGGGACGGTTGGGGGGTATGGAAATGGAGATTGGTAGTTGTAGTTGATGAGGTGTAATGATCCCCTGTTGGGGGAGATGTGTGGAGGACATTCCCTGAGATATCCCTGTAATTATGGATTAGTGAATCAACTTTGGATGCTTCATCCAAAGTCAATTCGCATAAAAATTTGTTAGAATACTGTACGAAGCCTGTACCCTGTACAGTATTAGAATGTATTGTCTCCGATGAGCCAAAGTTATTACTTAGCAAAGTCTTGTGAGCCTTCGGGTAATAACTTCAGAAATTAATTTCTAGTGTAAAAAACCTTTGTACCAAACTTGGGTTCGGTTCCAGGTGGAATAATAGAAGTCTATGGCTCCGTCCGGTGTCCATTGTGCAGGTGTTTCCCTACTATATTGCATAGGGACAGTCCTAAATACATGGAGCACTGCCTATATGTTGGTAGCCAATGCTCACTGAGTGCCACAGTCACAAAGGCACGCAGCCATGTGCTCTCAAATACAGAGCTTAACGCGATTCTTTGCAGATGAATTACTGCAAGTCATTAGGAGGACAGGAGAGCCTACAAATCACGGATTGAAATAACTAACAATGAAGTGTCTGCCTCAGTGAAGAAGCATGTGTTCGGCGTAGAGACCGGCGCTGTGATAGCCGTGAGCAGCCACACAAACGCCGGTGTTAAAAAGCTGGCAACCCTGCTCCCAGAAGGTGTGTCACAACACCAGGAGCCAATCACGTGGGAAGCGTGGCAGCCGCCTGCCTCTGTAAGCAGACTGTGGTATAGCATTGTGAAAAACCACTTTGGGGGAAGCGAAGGTAGCGCTATACATTTTTGACAACAGACCTCCTTATTTAAAAATATCAAATAAAGGGTACATATTATATCCCATCATTCAAGTCTGCTTGGTTGATAGTATTCGACTTAAAAATCCATTGGGCCTTCTTGTGCAAAAAAAAAAAAAACAGTCTGTGTCTCTTCCCCGTGGGGACCTTTTCACATGTTCGATTCCTTGAAAACTGACGGCTTCCAAACTCCCACCATGGTGGTTCAAAACATGGCATGTTATTGGTGTATCACCAGCATTCCTAATGTCAGATATGTGTTCTCCAATTCTCCTCCTAAATTCGCGCTTGGTTTCCCAACATATTATTTGTTACACTCACATGTGAGGAGGTATACCACTCCTATAGTCTTACAGTTGATAAAAAATCTTATATAGTAAGACTTGCTGGTAGTCGTACCGTTTGCCCTTAGTGATATATTTGCAGAACATACAAGAGCCACATGAGAAGGTTCCTACCAACGTGTTCTGTAACCACATTTTCTGTATGAGGCTTTGGTAAAAGCTGTGGACAAGGCGATTGCGGCTACAACGGTATGTGATCGCATGATATTGGAAAATCAAACTAATATCTGGGTCAGATAACAAAATACCCCTGTTGTCAGTCGAGATCTTTCGTACTTCTTTATAAGCCTTGTCAAATGTGCCAATGATTCTGATCTCCTTCTGCTCGTCCTTTGGCTTAGGGCAAAATAGGTATGTTCTATTTGTATTCGGGGAGTGTTGATAAACCTGTCTCAGAACATTTTGTGGGTAGCCGTAGTTAATAAACCTCTGTTTCAATTAATACGCGGCAGTTCTAAATTCAGCCAGCTCAGAGCAATTCCTGCGTGCCCTAAGGTATTGCCCTTTGGGTATCCCCTTTTTGAGGGCCACCGGATGACCACTTTCCCACCTCAAAAGATTATTGTTAGCGGTGGTTTTCTAAATATATTGGTCACAATTTGTCCTCTAATGTCAATAGTGATAGACAAATCTAAGAAGGAGATCTGGTCTGTCATTGATTTCAGAGATGAAATGGAGACCTAGCTGGTTCTGATTGAGGACTGAGACAAAGTCGTGAAACTGTGCTTTACTCTCTTTACAGAGAATCAGCATGTCATCAATGTATCTGATCCAAAGTGGAATCAGTGACATAAACCATTCCATTGTTGCACTGAAAACCACTTCTTTCTTCCACTAGCCCAGGTAGAGAGTTGCATATGTTGGGGCACAGGGATTCCCCATCTTGACTCCCCTGAGCTGGTTGAAGATCTGATGATCAAAGATGAACACATTATGCATCAGAATAAATTGTATGAGTTCCATGTGGAAAATATTATGTTGTCTGAGGTGTTCTCCCCTTTGCTGGAGAAAGGTAAGTACTGCTTTATATCCAAGATTGTGTGGGATGGAGCTATAAAGAGCTTCTACATCCAAGCTAGCCAGCCAGGTGTCATCATCAAATTGTATCCCATCTAACCTGCAAAGAATGTCCCTGGCATATGAAAGCAGACCAATCACAAAGGGCCTTAAGATGGTGTCAATGTACGTACTAATATTTGATGTTAGAATGCCAATTCATGACACGATTGGTCTTCTCTTGAGGGGATCACAGCATTTGTGAACTTTGGGTAAGGCATAAAACGTGGCCAATACAGGATGCTCAGGTAAGACATACAGTGCCTCAGATTTACTGATAAGGTTGGGATCAAGCTCGATAAAAAGAATGTCAGACAATTTCTCCTTAAAGGGGTTCTCCGGGAATTAAGAAAATGAAAATTCTTAAATATTACTTCATTATAAATATATTCCCAAATACCTTTCATGAGTTATAATGGCTAGTTTTGTCTATGGAGCAATCATTAGGAGAAATAAAATGGCCGCCGTCCTATTAGTACACACACACTCTGTCCTGTCACACAGGAAGAGAAGTTACTTCACAACACTGAGGTAAAGAGCTGCCTCATCCTCCTCTCTACTCTACTTGTCGGGGATTATGATCCTGAATACAGATAAGATTTTCGCAGAATCTCTGTTGGAATTGAGTTCATGAGCAGATGTGGCTAATAAGCAGCAGCACTTGTGTGCAGTCTCCATTACCACAGTCTGTCCTCTCTGTACTTCATGTCTCCTCATGAACTCCATTCTTACAGAAATTCAGCTAAATATCATATTAAAGTGCATTCAGGATCATAATCCCTGACATGTAGGAGATGAGGATGAGGCAGCTCTTTACCTCAGTGTTGTGAAGTAACTTACCCTGCTGTGTAATTAGGACAGGTTTTGTGTGTGCTAATAGGACAGCGGCCATTTTGTTTCTCCTAATTATTGCTACCTAGACAAAACGAGCCATTATAACTAATGAAAGGTATTTGGGAATATATTTAAAAAAAATAATATTTACTTATTTTTATTTTCTTAATTACCGGAGAACCCCTTTAAAAGGTAAAAAACTCCTTTAAATATTGCAGCAGTTTTACAGTGGTTTTTTTTTTATTTTTTATAATTTTTGGTAATTTTCTAACTCCTATAGGGTCATTCCATATCAAGTGATCCAAATATGAATATTTTTTTTACCTGATGTCTTTATATATATATATTTTTTTTTAAATTTTTTATGAAGCACAACTTTAGTTAATAACAAATTAAAAGTTTTGAATTTTTTTCTTCATCAGTTAATTTTTTACAGACTTCTACATTTTTGAAAAAGTGCGAATTTTGGCCTGGTATAGCTTTACATTTTTTATCATATCTCAGGCTAGAATTAAGATAAAGAGGTGGGAGAGGCATCATTTTTCTCAGAACGGTACCGGCTTTCACTTAAAATGTCGCAAGACTATGTTTCTTCATGTTTTGTTTTGGAGAAATCAAATTCAAAATTTTGATGCGCAATTGTGAAAAAAAACGTATGTTTTAAAATTGTGAAAAAATGCATGTGTGTTACTTGTGTTCTTGGTTATATTTGTACAGGGATTCAACTTGGGATCAATTTATTTTTTTATTTTTTTTTTAAGCCTTGAATCATCTGATTTTATCTTTGTGTGAGTTTCTTCCTTTTTTCTTTTCAAATTACAACTTATTGAATTCAACATTTATATGCAACAATAAAATACAATAAAACAAATACCGTAAGTGCCAGAATAAATACATCTTAATCATCATAACACAACTTGCTCAGCATTTTCAACCTGAATGCATTGAACAAACCAAAAGTAAAAAAGGTGATCATATCCTCAAGTGTGATTTTCTAAATACAGTCTCATCCAATTATATGTTAAAAACAAGATTAAAAATACCATTAAAAATAACAATCCTCGTTCTATAAAATATGATCTAATCAAACAATTAATTGTACGTTTTTAAACTGGCCTTTTATCATCAATTTGTCCCCTCTAGTGGATGAAATGTAATCTTGTCCATAAGCGCTTATGTCAAAGAGTATGTACGGGCTGTCATGGTGTTCGGCTCCACCTGAGTTAATGTCTGATTTTTGTTAACTTTTAAAATGTCTGTTTTTCTTGGATACACAAAGAATGGCGCTGGACCAGAAGAATGCAAAAAAAGTCAGTTCTACTTCTTCAATTTCACAATCTTGGGAGAGTACAGTAGCCAACCACCAGCGCCGATCATATTCACAGGTCACATAACCAGTTATGTCATCCATTGCCAATCTTGTGCCGCCTTCTACCACTTCATGGACTTCACTATCATTGCTGAATGAAAAACTCTTGTTTTTTATTTCTGTTTTACTACATGGAATGAAAGTGTGGTATTGCTGAGTCCCTTTGATGGGTTCTGCTTCCTGTAACCGATGTTTTAACAAACTCTCCTCCTCTTCGTAGTCCTGGTTTGTACAATACATGAACAGGATGTTAAGAATATTTAAAAAGTTGCATAGGTGTTAAGATTTGGTCTGAATATGGCCTCTGGAGGCTAGCTCGAGCTGCAAGGCGTTTCACGGTGCCTCCTAAACAATCACATACACCTTTGCCATGAGCAGTGGCAAAAAAGTGCCATTCAGCTTCCATTCCAAAATCACTGTCTACCCCTGTTCATTCTCAGGTTGAGCCCTAACAAAGCTTTCTCCTCTGTCCTCTCCTGCTTCTAAGCTGTAACATAATAAAATAATACAGTAATATCTAAAAATCATGGATTATTTGGTAAATATAGACCCCACACTTTGACCACAGGCTGAACAGATCTAAATTCAAGATTTTTGAATTGACACTGTAATAGTTATATTTTTAAATATGATTCCATCGCGATCCCAACTTGAATTTTGGTACAGATGTGGCTAGGAGCATAGCAGGCACTTTTAAATTAAAAGTTTTTTTTTGGAAATGTGTTTTTTTTTTTTTTTTTTTCAAATAAAGTGTTTTTATTTTCAAATAACGAAATACAGACTCAGTACAACTGAGTATAAAACATGAATAAAGCACATTCAAACAAGTAAACTTTGGTCTACATTGTGTTTGTACAAACATTTTAGTGGGAGTTCAAAGCAGGCAGTGGAAAGCGATCGAGCCAGGGTTTCCAACATGAGGTAAAAGAGGAAAGCCTGTTATTCCGCAGAGCTATAATTCTTTCGTATATGCAATGAGTTGAAATCATGTTTTCTAAGGCTACTATCACACTGGCGGCAGGCCTGATCCGGCAGGTGAAGGGTGCTGCCGGATCAGGCCTGCCGCAGTGACATGTGTGGAGCCGGAACCGCGCTCCGGCCCCACACATGTCACACAGTACATACATATACATACACATAAACATACACACACATATAGACATACAAACACACATACATACTTACATGCTCCCCGGCAGGTCTTCGGAGCGTCAGGACGGCTCACACAGGTCACGATTCCCCACAGCGCCCTCTGCTGGGCGCCTGGTGGAATCGTCATCTGTGCGGATGCCTGGACCGGAGAGCAAACCGCAGCATGCTGCGGTTTGTTCTCCGGTCTGAAGACGGAACGGAATGCTTTCAGGAGCATTCCGTTGTCTTCAGTTCAGTTTTGTCCCCATTGACAATGAATGGGGACAAAACTGAAGCGTTTTATTCCGGTATTGAGCCCCTATGACGGAACTCAATACCGGAATTTTAAAACGCTAGTGTGAAAGTAGCCTAATTCTGTTATTGAGGGAGGCCCGTTAGATTTCCATTTCCTTGCTATCAACAATTTAGCAGTTAATAATACATGGCAGATCAGTTTTCTTTGTAAAGTAGGAAATTGTTTAATCCCCAGAGATAACATAGCCAAGCCAGCTGTCAAATGAATGGGACAATCAAATATATTACTTAAAAGGCTCTCTAACTTTGTCCAAAATCCCTGAAGTGTAGGGCAGGTCCAGAAAATGTGCATCAACTCCCCCCTATATTGAGAACATCTTCAGCAGTGAATATCTACCCCAGGGAAAATCTGAGATAGTTTTACTGGAGTATAATACCACCTAACCAGGATCTTATGATATACCTCCAATAGATTTGAGCAGGAGGTAGATTGCCTGGTGATATGGATCGCTTTTTGCCAATCATTATTTGAGAAGGATTTTTTTAGGTCCAATTCCCAATTAAGTATGTGTGACTTTTTTACTAGAAGCCTATCACTAAGGAAAGTAGTGTATATTTGTCTGGAATCGCTGTGCTGCCAAAAGGTTATATAAAGAGAGAGGGATTGGACACTGAGATAAGGGTCTCTTTTTCAAATATCCACATATTCTGATATAATCAAAGTATTTAACTGAAGGTATATTAAACAGCTGTTGTATAGTCGCAAAAGGGCGTAGAGACTGTTGATCATATAGATCAGATAAATGCAGTATCCCCTTATCTCTCCAGACCCTTGTGGATAAGTTTGGAATGAGAACCTCTAATACCTCTATCGGTAGTGGGAGATTTTTCATAGGCGAATCTCCAGCAAATTTTTGCAAAGCCTCCTTCCAAACTTGAACAGACACATTAAGTGAGAGGTTATCTGGCAAAGGTAATTCCGGAATAACAGAATGTGCCAAAAGTAATGCTTTAAGGGATGTCCCTCCATTTAAGCAGGTTTCAATCTTAGACCAGCTCATAGTACTCTCTTGTTGCCACCAGCTTTTTAATTGTTTTAGTACCATCGTGTTATAATACTGACTAAGATTAGGGATACCCAGGGGCGTTGCTAGGGTCCTAAAACATCCGGGGCATGGGCCCTCTGTGTTGCATCTTAAAAAAAAAAAAAAAGAAAGTACGGCGCAATTCACCACATTCAAATAACGATCTTTAATCCTGCATACAGGACATTAGAAACACACATTACACTCAATAAATACATTAGTATAACAAAACATAAAATGTGCATTGCCAAGAGCTGTTCATTAATATCATGACAACTAAATACCAAAAATACTAGAAAAAAAACAAAACAAAAAATAACGTTCAGTGTAGAATTAACTATGTGACTCACTATCAAATAATTCTAATACAGTGAAACCTCTCCAAAAGACTACTTCTTTGGGCAGACCACCCCCTTATCCAGACCAGATTTTCTATTTTTAGTTTAAGATCACCATTGATTACACATCCTTCGAAAGACCACCCCTCCATCACACCACTTTTTTGTGCAATTTTGGGTGGTTAGCTCAAAGAGGATCTGTCATGGGTTATTAACCCCTTAATCCATTGCTATAGTAAGATAGGTCTGGTTGTCCTGAACACTTAAATGTCACATGTATGAAAATCCGTCCAGACGTTTGCCTGCAATTCACTTCCAAATTCATATGCAAATGAGAGCCCAGTTCCCACATGACATTTCTCCCTGCCTCTGTAGCACTGCCTCTCAGTCTATTACACATCTTATTTATTTGTCTATACATGTCTGCTCCTGCTCTTCCTAAGTAAAACTGCTCCAAATGGCTGCTGAGACAGAGAGTCCATGCTACAGAGGGAGGGAGAATCACCCTGTGGGCACTGGGGCCTCATTTGCATATGGCTTTGGAAGTGAATTGCAGGCAATTGTCTGGACTGATTTTCATACAAGTGACATGTAAGTGTTCAGGGCAACCAGCCCTATCTTACTATAGCAATAGGTTAAGTGGTTAATACCCCATGACAGGTCCACTTTGATTCTATTTCTTATACAACAATAAATGTCGTCTCTTATGTGCATTCGCGAAGCGCTCAATAACTTCTTCGTCTGTAACCGAGAGCAAAATCTTATTTTCAAGTGCCAGGATGGCAAGATTATTTAATCGTGACTGACCCATTGTCTGTCTCAGCCAACTGTGAAGACGCCGTAACACTGAAAAGGATCTTTCACAGCTACAGCTACTTACAGGGATGGTCAGGACAACTTGAATTACTTTTTTTAAGGATAGGAACATTAGTGGATCCAAGTCACCATACAATGTATTAAGTGTGCAATTTTCAGCACCTTCATATTTTCTTGAAAAATAATTCTTGGCCACAAGCACTTCGTCAGCTCAATTTTATAATGGTCCGATAAAGCTTTTAAATCAGATGAAAGAAAATTTTTTGATTGTGGATTACATGCTTGAATGCCTTTTAGAAGCTCTGGTTTTATGCTAGAAAATCTGTTGTCCAGTTCAGACAACATTCTGTCCAAGCACGGGTAAAGCAGTGCACTTGTTAGTGCATCTGGCACACTAGGCTCTTCCCTAAAACCACAGGGTGCTTGAACCACAAAATCATCCATTCTTTTCTGCTTTTGCCTTCTAGTGTCAACCTCTGGAATGGGTATATTGTTGGCATGAAACAAAGCCAATGACTTATCATATAGCTCTATTCCCTTTTCGGGAGTTCTCATTTGTTTTAAAGTAGTGTACACTGCCTCTTTACTAGTAACAGCTGTTGTTAAATCCAGATTTTCTTTTTGGAGCAATCTATGGAAACCTTCAGTTGTTGAAAGTAGAGAGTGAAACATAAAGAGGCTAAAAACTGTTGCCATCTTTTTCAAGCTGATAAGTAAACCAGTGGCAACAGGTGATCTTATTTCAAAAACATTGAATAATTGCAGAGTAATTGGAAATTACTGCATTCACAGCTCGGATTTGACAAGCTCAGCATGTGTCTGAAAGCTGTACAAGTTGGCTTTCCTTTAATCCTAAGCCACGTTGAATATCACTAAACTTATTGTGATTAACAAGAGATGTGGTAAAAAACATATACAACGTTTCTAAGGTTTCAAAGAAATCGCTTGCTTCCTGTACTGCCTTGCAGGTGTAACAAAGGACAAGATTTAGCTCATGGGCATAGCAATGCACATATAAAGCTTCAGGGTGATTGTCTTGAAATTTTGCCTGTACACCACCAATTGCCCCACTCATAACAGCTGCTCCATCGTAAGTTTGAGCAACACAAAGAGCTTTGTCTAAGCCATGCTCTCTAAGGCTGTCCTCTATGGAATCTGTGATGGTTTTTGCATCAAATTTTCTTAGCTCTTTAAATCCCATAAAATGTTCAGCAACTGTGCTACTTTCAGGTGTAACGCATCTCACACAGAGAGCTAATAATTTCCTACGACCATCCCTGGCCTCATCTGCCATAACAGAAAACATACCAGACTTTTGAACATTAGCAACGATCCTGGCAATTACTACTTCTGCACAGGATTCAATTATTTCATTCTGTGATGATGGAGATATGTATGTAGCATTGCTAGGTGGGCTGTATTTTTGTAGAAATGGATCAAATTTTCTAAGTAAAGTTAGGCATTCTAAAAAGTTCCCTCTATTTACACTGTTTTCGCTCTCATCATGGCCACGAAAAGGTATAGCATTACGGCCAAAAAAATGCACTATGCTGACAAGTCTTGCCAAATAGTCACGTCTCTCTTTAATTTGGCTTTCTGAGGCACTATAAAGTTGATCCACAATACTTCCATGTTTCTGAAAATCTTTAAAGGCAAGCCAACCCTGTGTACTAGATATATGACCTGATGATTTCTGATGCTCTTTAAATGAATCCAATGCTCGCTTCCAATTCCTGAAACCACCAGAACTAAAGAGAGCATCTTTATTACATCGTCTTTGCTGATGTCCAAAGTGCCGACATGGAAAGCAAAATGCTGCATTTTCCTGAACAGAGTATTCCAGCCAGTTATATTTTTCAAACCACTGATATTGAAAAGCTCGTTTGCTTATCCCATAACGTTCATATGGATAGTGTGCTAATTTTGGTTGCACAGGACCAGTTTCACGTTGTCCTAAATCTGAATGCCCAACTGAGCTTGCCGTTGCTCTGGAACTGCATGGTTGCTCTGAACCAAGCTCTAAGGTCATAGCTTCCTCTATATTTAGCCCTGAGGCTAAAGCTTCTCCTGCAGTAAGCCCTGAGGCTACAGCTTCTCCTGTAGTAAGCCCTGAGGCTAAAGCTTCTCCTGCAGTAAGCCCTGAGGCTACAGCTTCTCCTGCAGTAAGCCCTGAGGCTATAGCTTCTCCTGCAGTAAGCCCTGAGGCTAAAGCTTCTTCTGCATTAAGCCCTGAGGCTACAGCTTCTCCTGCAGTAAGCCCTGAGGCTACAGCTTCCTCTGTCTCAAGGTTTCTTCTGGCTATGACTTTACCAGTGAAAAACGTTCTAATATCCATTGCCACAAGCAGAATCCACTAACTGTTAAGAAAGGAAAGAGGGAGAACTGATTCCTGATCTAATCTAGTCTATTTCAATAAACCAAAAAACTGCCTAAGGGTGTGTTCACACTGCTGCATTTGCTGAAGAATTTCTGCTATGTTTAGTCATTTACTTTATGCTACATAAAACCCACAGCAAACACAGTGAGAATGTACCCTAATGTAAAAACTCATTGTTGCCAATCGCAACCAATCAGCTTTAATTTTTTAGATTGACCTTGTAAAAGTAAAGGCCCCCATACACGTTCAAAAACTGTTGGCCAAACAATCGCTTGGCCAACAGTTCCCTCGCCCGCCCTCCCCATACGCATGAAAGGCTGGCACAACCGACTTTTCATTTGTAGTCTTTGGGGAGGGGTGAGCCACGGCTGACAACTGGGGAGAACAATACAGTCTGGAAACAAAGACAACATTTACATAAACCACATATCATCCTACTATGTCTTAACTACAGTACAGTATATGTCATTGTCCCAGCACTGATTTGCCTTATCCAATGTGGTCCTTAAAGCGTACCTACCGTTATATCTATGTTTCCCTAACAGCTCCAACTATCCCTAACTAACTATTTTCTAAATACATTATGGTAAAAATAATGCCCCCTTTTCATTGTTTCTTCAGAGGGGTCAAGGGAGCGGCCACTTGCTCCGTCTACCACAGTGAACAGTCCGCAGGACCTTCATGCACAGGTGATGCACAGGTCCCTAAGCAGCTGAAGAGCTACAGACAGTACACGGTGGTAGACGGAGCAGTGGCCGCTGCCCGGGACCTCCCTGAAGAAACAATGAAAAGGGGGCATTATTTTTAACATAATGTATTTAGAAAATAGTTTGGGATAGTTGGGGCTGTTAGGGAAAGATAGATATAAGGGTAGGTACGCTTTAAAAGGTAAAAAAGAAAAAAGGTTTTGTCAGCTCGCCCCGTCTTCAGATGCATCTCTGTTCACATACCTTTGAGCACAAATATAGCAGCCACTGGAAAGCTGTGTGACAATAAACACGAAAACACTCCTGCAAAAGGAAAAGGGATCCAGATCTTAGTCCAGGAGTAATAAAAAAAATATAAATTTTTAGCACAAACAGTATATAGATTACATAGTAGCTTCCCCTCCTTGTATGAGCCACCCCCTGAGCCCCCCTCCCCATATACAGTCCTATGATCCCTTTGAGCCCCACCTCCTCATATACTATACTATGATCTGAGGCCCCTCACCATATACAGCCCTGTGATCCCCCTGAGCCCCCCTCACAATATACAGTCCTATGAGCCCCCTCCCCATATACATTCCTATCCTATGAGCCTCCCTACCCATATCAAGTCCTATAATCCCACTGAGCCCTCCTCCTCATATACAGCCAGAAACCCACCTCCCTGTCTACAGCCACATCTCCATGGCCCTCCTCCCACTGTCCTCACATATACAGCCCCCCATGATTTCCCCCTCTCCCTTCCCCGCTATAGATATACAGTCCCCCCATGATTTCCCCCCCTGCCTCCCCCTCTATAGATATACAGCCCTCCATGATTTCCCATTCTCCCTCCCCCTCTATAGATATACAGTCCCCCCATGATTTCCCCTCTGTCTCCCCCTCTAATTATACAGACCCCCCATGATTTCCCCCTCTGTCTCCCCCGCTATAGATATACAGTCCCCCCATGATTCCCCCTCTGTCTCCCCCGCTATAGATATACAGTCCCCCGATGATTCCCCCTCTGTAGGTATAGTCGCCCCCATGATTCCCCCCTCTGTCTCCCCCCTCTATAGGTATACAGCCCCCCCATGATTTCCCCCTCTGTCTCCCCCGCTATAGATATACAGTCCCCCCATGATTCCCCCTCTGTCTCCCCCTCTATAGGTATAGTCACCCCCATGATTCCCCCCTCTGTCTCCCCCCTCTATAGGTATACAGCCCCCCCATGATTTCCACCTCTGTCTCCCCCGCTATAGATATACAGTCCCCCCATGATTCCCCCTCTGTCTCCCCCTCTATAGGTATAGTCACCCCCATGATTCCCCCCTCTGTCTCCCCCCTCTATAGGTATACAGCCCCCCCATGATTTCCCCCTCTGTCTCCCCCGCTATAGATATACAGTCCCCCCATGATTCCCCCCTCTGTCTCCCCCCTCTATAGGTATAGTCACCCCCATGATTCCCCCCTCTGTCTCCCCCCTCTATAGGTATACAGCCCCCCCATGATTTCCCCCTCTGTCTCCCCCCGCTATAGATATACAGTCCCCCCATGATTCCCCCTCTGTAGGTATAGTCGCCCCCATGATTCCCCCCTCTGTCTCCCCCCTCTATAGGTATAAAGCCCCCCCATTATTCCCCCCCTGTCTCCCCCGCTATAGATATACAGTCCCCCCATGATTCCCCCTCTGTCTCCCCCTCTATAGGTATAGTCGCCCCCATGATTCCCCCCTCTGTCTCCCCCTCTATAGGTATACAGCCCCCCCCATGATTTCCCCCTCTGCCCCTCCATAGATATACAGTTGACATGCCCCCATGATTTCCCCCCCCCAGCCTCACTTACTAATGTCTCCACTCTCCCCTATTCCCTGCCTGGTATAGCAGAGTCAGCTCCACTACACCATACAGACAGGCAGACGCTGGCGCCGCTCGGGACGTCTTCAGAGCGACGGCAGCTCGCTAATATGACGTCATGGCGCTGCCGTCGCTCAGATGAAGTCCCAGCCACGGCGCGCAGGTATCGTGTAGCAGGGTTATTTGTGCTCACTCTGCTACACTACAGGGGGAGTCGGGGACCATTATAACTAAGTACATACATGCACAACGCTCTGATGCTGGATAGCATCAGAGCGTTGTGTGTGCCGCGGCTCTGCCGACTGCCGCTCTGGTGTAGCAGAGGCTGACCGCGGTCGCTCTGCTACACTAGGAATAGTTTCGGGGCAGACAGGAAAAGGTCCGGGGAAATGTTAATTGAATACCTAAATAAGTTATGGAGGAGGTAGACCATTGAAAGGAAAACTCCCCAGAAATAGATTTTAGAGAGGTCGGCATTACTACCGGTAACATTTGCGATTTTGTCTCATTAATCTTAATGCAGCCCCAAATGCAGTTATAAGCTTCGAAGCCACTCTCAGAGATGTCAAGGGATCTGTTAATGCCAATATCACATCATCTGCAAATAGCCCTATTTTATATTGTCTCTCACCTGCTGAAATGCCTCTTATGTGTTCTGACATACGAATCTTTTCTGCAAATGGTTCCATGACCATTAGAAATAAAAATGGGGACAATGGACACCCCTGCCGTGTGCCATTGGTCATTTGAAATAAATTTGAGAGAGTACCGTTAATTAATACCTTAGCTGAAGGCCGAGAGTACAGAGCTTGAATGGCTTGTAAAATAGGGCCGCTGAAACCAAATTTTTCCAAAACCTGGAAGGCAAATCCCCAATGAATCCTATCAAAAGCCTTCTCTGCGTCTAACGTAAGGAGCAGAGAAGGCTCCCGCATCCTCCCTGCTTGATCCAACAGACCTAATATTCTCCGGGTACCATCCGGCGCCTGTCTTCCCTTCGTAAAGCCAACCTGATCACTATGTATTAAAGTTGGGAGTATGCCCAACAGTCTCTGAGAGATCACTTTAGAATACAATTTAACGTCACAATTAAGTAGGGAAATAGGTCGAAAATTAGCTGGGGTGTTGGGCGGTTTCCCAGGTTTAGGGATCATGACAATCGTGGCTTGGAGCATTTCAGGAGGGAACGGTTTGCCTTGCATAGCTGCGTTGAATATTTTTGATAAATAAGGGGTCAAACAGTTGGTAATATTCGTTAGAATAACCATCAGGGCCCGGTGCCTTATTGCGTTTTAAAGCTTTGATAGTATTTAGGATTTCTCACTCCATAACAGGAGAACTAAGATCCACCAATTGTGCATTAGATAAATGAGGCAGGTCTATATCTGATAAAAAGGAACTGTTGAGTAGGTTGGTAAGTGAAGGCGTCATCTCGTAGGTTATATAAAGATGTGTAAAATGTACTAAAGGCATCCGCAATATCTGAGGGGTGAGACAATTTAGTGCTACCATCTGAAGCAAGAATATAGGGGATTTTTGATTTTTGGAGAAGTGGCTTAACTTTCCTAGCCATCAGTCTACTTGGTTTATTATATGACTTATAATAAGAGGTCTTTAAAGAAGTCAAATATCTGTCAAAATCCATCTGTAATATAGAATGAACTTCGTGTCTTAAGGACATCAAAGTCCTATGCTTGTCTAAAGAGGGGTCTAGGCGCAATTCAGATTCAACCTTTTCAATGTTGGAAAGCGCCGAGGTCAAACGCGCCTCCTTCATCCTTTTGAAATGGCAACATTGCTTGATAAGGACACCTCTGACAGTGGCCTTGTGTGCCTGCCATAAAACAAAAGAATCAATATCCTCAACGTCATTAAAAGCAAAATATTCAGCTATTTGATGGGATAATTGCTCCTTGTAAAGTGGATGGCGCATCAAGTAGGTGTTATTTGACCAGTTTTTATATGAAAAGGTAGGAGATGACAACTCAATGGAACAGAAGGCCGGAGCATGGTCTGACCAAGATGCAACCCCTATGGTCGCCTCCTTTACCATGGTTAACATCTTCCTGTCAGCAAGATGTAAATCTATACGTGAAAAGGTCCTATGGCGTGGAGAATAAAACGTATATTCCCTAGAGGAGGCATTAAGGCACCTAAACAAGTCATATAAATTGTGCACCCTCAACCATTTGTTAAGTGTGGGAGATTGGGATCTGCCTCTTCCTGTACAATCCAGGTCTCTGTCGGGGATAATATTGCAATCCCCACATAATAGCAAAGGGCCCCTCTGTATGTGTTGGACTTGTTTCATAAGTTTATTGAGAAACCACACTGGAGATTTATTGGGGGCATAAACAGTAACTAAAGTGAAAGTGGCAGATCCCAATGTGATAATCAGAATTATGTACCTCCCTCCTTCGTCAAGTACCACGCTCTCAACCTGTAAAGGAAATGAGTCCCTAAGTTCTACAGCAACCCCAGCTTTTTTCTTTGCCGAGTTTGCCAGAAAAATCTGAGAAAATCCCCGGATAGAAAAAACAGGATGATTATTTTTAACAAAAAGCGTTTCTTGTATACATACAATGTCCGCTTTAGAGGATTTGGCCTCTTTCCATAGCGATGTTCTCTTGTACGGAAAATTTAAACCCTTGGCATTAAGAGACATAATTTTAACCGCCATTAGAGAGTATAAACATCTGCAGACCCCTAAACAGAGGGAAGAGTAGCTTCCACATATTATGAAATTGCCTGGAACATGTAGACTGTGTAGACCATAAAAAAGAGAAATAACAGGACAACATTAGAAACAAAACATGAACAAAGTAAAATCTCCGCTGAATGAAAAGGATATAAAGGGACAAACAGCTCCAATGTCCCAACAACTCTGAGGGGGTCAAAGTTCAGGCCGAAAGATCTGCACCCTCGGAACTACACATCTTTGAGAAGTGGAATCGGGAATTTAGATGATGATAGCATCAGTCTCCTGCAATTGACCAATCACGAGAAACGCGTTTTGGGATTCCTCTGGCCGATGGAGAACTAGATGGGGAACCCTCCAAGTTCCAAGAGCGAAGAAGAGTATCACCTTCTTCCGAAACAAAAGCTAAAACTGATAATCAATATACATAGATAGATCGCGTGACGAAATTAATCATGAAAAAAGTCCATATGAACGTCACGTGTATGAAAAGATAAAATACCTTTATTGTGAGTCACAATAAAGGTATTTTATCTTTTCTATCACCTTCTTCCGGTTTCATCAGAACATGCAACTTGCCATTTCTATGGATCAAAAGCTTAAGAGGGAAACCCCAACGATAGGGTATTTTGGATTCTCTTAAAGCGGTAGTAAACGTGGAGAATCTTTTCCTCGCTTGAAGAGTAGCTTGAGACAGATCAGTGTAGATTTGGATCTTGTGAAATGGTCTAGGTAGACCCTTGTGTTTTCGAACCGCTGACAATAAAGCCTCTTTCACATGATAAAAATGAATCCGCGCGATCACATCTTTAGGTACGGATTCAGGGATGTGTTTCGGCTTTGGAAGACGATGGGCTGTGTCAATATGCAAAAGCTGAGAATCCACATCAGGAAGCGCTGCTTTCATCAGATCTTGAATGAATGGAACTAGGTCTACAGAAGCAATAGAATCTGGCACTCCTCTGAATTTAAGATTATTGCGCCTGCTTCTATCCTCCAGATCCGCCATTTTCGCTTTTATAGCTTTCACCTCATCTTCAAGGGAATAGTGGGCGTCAATCAGCTCATTGTGTGAATTTGTAAGCTCGCCCATTTTATTTTCCATATGATCAGCTCTGGCACCAATATCATCTATGGAGGATGTAATAGTAGCAGCCATCTGTTTCATATGAGACGTCAAAGAACGGTGCAGCATAGACATCATAGATTTAAGCACATCTTCAGATGCTGTTTGATCAGTGGTAGGAAAGTCCTTTAAAGGGTCGTTGATGTCCTCATGTTCCTGTGATATAGCCTTAGGCGTAAGTGCACCCTGAATTAAAAGATCTCCTGATTTATTAGAGCCAGGGAAAATGGGTGTAGGTCCCTCTAAACGTTTGCCACTAAGCCCTTCTTCCCCCTGAGAGGGGGAGACATGAGAGGGGCTCCTAGTAGGGCTTAAGTTAGGGGGTGAGATGGGGCTAGATGGAGAGGCCCCCTTGTTAGCCACAGAAGACGCCTCATGTAACAGCGCTGGGAGTTGGCACTGATCATCCCCGTGTGGGAGCATCATGTTAGTATGGGGAATCCTGTCCCCAGGCATATTAAAGTCCCCCTGCATCTCTCCCCTAAGGGAGGTCTCACCCTGGCTCCTGTTGATGGCTTCAGGGCTCCGATGCTGGCAGAGTGCCGGAGACTGGCTCTGCTCCGTCTGGCGCGCAGGAGAGGTGTCACGCGGTCTCAGCGAGGACACAGTAGGAGCCGCTACGCCAGAACTAGGCCGCAGCTGTGGTGAAGACGGCCTGGAGTCCGGGGAGGAAAAGAATTCCGTCAGCCGCCGCAATCCTGGTCTGCCCGCCTTCTTTCTTGGCATCATCACTGGCAGAGGGTTCCGCTGTGTGAGGTGAGTTGGTCCCCGAACCAATTCCCCGCAGTGAAGACGCTGAGCGAGGGTTACAGTGCAGGAGCTCAGTTAATCCGCCGCCATCTCAGTCGGCTGCCGGCCACGCCCCCCCGAAATGTGTTTTAAAATTTTGTGTTTGCGTTCACATGGGTAAAATATTAACAAAGATACCCATGTGACATATCTGGTGAAAGCCTGTACAGTTCTGAGTAGAATGGTGTTTATTTTGTTTTTCTAGCCTGAGTTATGAGGAGAAATGTAAAGGAAGGCAACACCAAAATTCGCACTTTTTCCAAACTGAAAATCAATTAAAAAAATATATATATAGAATTTTTTTCATCACATTTTGCATTCTCTGACACACTATTACCAAATAACAAAATCTCAAAAGAATTAAAAATATAGGAGGTAAAAATTATTGGTTCACTTGACATGGAATGACCCTATACCTTTTTTTCTGTAGTTATGTGTGCAGAGCTGCATTTTTTGCAGGGCGATCTGTACTCTTCATTCATACCATTCTGGGGTGTGTATACCTTTTTGATCACTTTTTATTTAATTTTTGTGGGAGGAGAAGTGACCCCAAAAAATTGTGAATTGGCCATTTTGACCATTTTCTTTTCTGTTGTTTAATTTTCTGGGACTTATACTTTTATATTTTGATAGTATTAGCATTTTCGCACACAGCGATTATTAATTCCCGGACCCCTTTAAAGGGGATGTAGGATCAGAGGGTAGCCATGTATTGGTTTGTTTGTCATTAAGGATCCTCAAGCACATGATCTGATATTGCCCATGACCCAAGATGACAATGTTGCCCCCTTTGTCTGATGGCTTGATTACAATGCCATCATCCTGCTCAAGTTGTATAAGAGCCTCCCTTTCCTCCAATACACATAATTTGTCTGTTACAAGTGACACAAACATATCAATAGGTGTATTGTCATTCATGGGGAGAAATCTCTTGGAGGGTGGTCTTAGATTTGTAAAGGTCCCATCCCCTGGACTACATTGACCCTCAGTGTAAAGGTCAGCCAGCAATGGAACATTGGGAAGATCTTGTTTATCTATCCATAGTTCCTGACGGCCGTGGGTAGTAAAGAACTTGCGCCATTTTAATTTCTGTGCAGAAAGGTACAAGTCCTTAACCCAACCCGAAGAGGTCAAATATGTGGAGGTGGACGAATGAGAGGCCTTTTTGTTGAGGACTTGCATTTCAGTGTCTATTAGGCTACTTTCACATCTGCGTTTTTGCTGGATCAGTCATGATAACGGATGCAGGCGGTTGCATTATGAACAGATCTGGTTGTATTATTTTCTTTTGTGTCAGAGAAAACTGATCGGTCACCTTACATTGTGAGTGAAGACGGATCCGTCTTGCTCCGCATCACAGGACGCACTCAAAAACGCTGCTTGCTGTGCTTTTGTGTGCGTCATGGGAACGCAATAAAAACGGAACCGAATGCATTATGGTGCACTCCGTTACCTTCAGTTCAGTTTTGTTACCTTCAGTTCAGTTTTGTCCCCTCCTATGACGGATCTCAATAGCGGAAAGGGAAAACACAGATGTGAAAGTAGCACATAAAAGAAGCCTGCCATTCCCTAATCAAAACAAGGAGATACTGATAACAGGGAGGTATTAGATAAGGTACACATTCCTATTCATGAATAGTCTAACCAAAGCCTGAATGGAACATTAAAACAAAAAAAAAAGATACTTATTGGTAATTTCTTAATTAAAAAGTTGGGGTAAAAGGCCCAGGGTAGAAAATCAGGCGTAGGGGAGGGGGGATACACAAGAGGAAGGTATATTGATGCTTACCTATACCACTCTGTAAGACAATATTATAGTTAAAGTGCAACTGCCGTTTCACTACCAAAAATGAAATTCCTAATATATGTGATGCTGAAGGGCAGATATTCATGATGCTGTATTTTTCAGTTAATTTTACCTTTCTGATATCTGTATTCAGCCCTTAGCAACCACATTTCTCTGTGCCTCTATTTCAGCATGTTCCTAGAATGGCCACTGCTGCTCTTCCTATGGTGATGTTTGCCCTGTCCTTGAGGCCATCCTGTATTTCCCTCACTTCCCATAAGTCTTTGCTCTCCTCACATGAACTAGCAGGACCAATCAGAATACAGATAACTACCCCACTATCCCAGAGCAGTGTGTATCCTCTCACATACAGCTAGTTACATGAAATCAGTAAGCATTTGTATTAACCTCTTAATAGTCATTTGTCCCTCATTATCTTCCACCCTGACAGGGAGGGGGGCTGCTTTAGCTGCTCATATCTCTAATTTGGTACCAGCTAGAAATATGGGCTTTGTATTGTCTTTAAGACAATACCAAAATGACATAAATCTGTTCAGTACAAGGGGAGAGATCACTCAGAAATCGGGATGCTGTAAATGAATCTGAAAAAGAAAGTATAAGCGGATTTTACTCACAATTATCAAAGTTAAAAAGCCGGCAACCCGCCCCCAGCAACAACACCACCAGCAGCCAATCAGGTGGGAGCTGCCCGCCTCAGTAAGTAAATTGTGGTATAGTATTGTGAAAGGCCACTATCGGTGAAGCGCAGGCAGCGCTATACATAACAAGGCAACTAATCGAGCGGCTAGAGAACATGGAAGACTATAAAAAAAAATATGAATGGTGTGATATTAGGCCCAGCGAATCAACAGTGTAATAATGTAAGCCTTTGCATCTGGGCAATATGATAAATACTGTATGATGCTGAGATGCATCAAGACATTACCCTAGTGTTCAAGGCATACAGTAGCATACTGCTGCACTGAGGCAGCCACTTCATTGTCAGTTATTTCAGTCCATGATTTGTAGGCTCTCCCGTCCTCCTGATGACTTGGTAATACATCCACAAAGAAACGAGTTAAGCTCTGTATTTGAGAGCATATGGCCGAGTGCCTTTGTGTGACTGTGGCACTCAGTGAGGGCTGACTACCAACATACAGGCAGCACTCCTTGTATTTAGGACAGTGCCTATGCAGTATAGTAGGGAAAAAGTAACCACTAACCACTGGTCTCTTCAATATGTTAGATGTCATCGTGGAAATGTGGCGCAGTTCTATACCTTCACCAAATTTTATTTTTCAAAGATTGTTTAAAACTATCTTGTTTTCAAAATGACTGTGACCTTTGCCTGGCATATACAGTGCCTTGCGAAAGTATTCGGCCCCCTGGAACTTTTCAACCTTTTGCCACATTTCAGGCTTCAAACAAAAAGATATAACATTTTAAATTTTTGGTGAAGAATCAACAACAAGTGGGTCACAATTGTGAAGTGGAACGAAATTTATTGGATCATTTAAACTTTTTTTTGTAATAATGAAACTGAAAAGTTGGGCGTGCAAAATTATTCGGCCCATTTACTTTCAGTTCAGAAAACTCACTCCAGAAGTTCATTTGAGGATCTCTGAATGATCCAATGTTGTCCTAAATGACTGATGAAGATAAATAGAATCCACCTGTGTGTAATCAAGTCTCCGTATAAATGCACCTGCTCTGTGATAGTCTCAGGGTTCTGTTTAAAGCACAGAGAGCATCATGAAGACCAAGGAACACACCAGGCAGGTCCGTGATACTGTTGTGGAGAAGTCTAAAGCCAGATTTGGATACCAAAAGATTTCCCAAGCTTTAAACATCCCAAGGAGCACTGAGCAAGTGATCATATTGAAATGGAAGGAGTATCAGACCACTGCAAATCTACCAAGACACGGCCGTCCCTCTAAACTTTCATCTCAAACAAGGAGAAGACTGATCAGAGATGCAGCCAAGAGGCCCATGATCACTCTGGATGAACTGCAGAGATCTACAGCTGAGGTGGGAGAGTCTGTCCATAGGACAACAATCAGTCGAACACTTCACAAATCTGGCCTTTATGGAAGAGTGGCAAGAAGAAAGCCATTTCTCAAAGATATCCATAAAAAGTCTCGTTTACAGTTTGCCACAAGCCACCTGGGAGACACACCAAACATGTGGAAGAAGGTGCTCTGGTCAGATGAAACAAAAAAAATAAATAAATAAATCAAACTTTTTGGAAACAATGCAAAACAATATGTTTGGCGTAAAAGCAGCACAGCTCATCACCCTGAACACACACCATCCCCACGGTCAAACATGGTGGTGGCAGCATCATGGTTTGGGCCTGCTTTTCATCAGCAGGGACAGGGAAGATGGATAAAATTGATGGGAAGATGGATGGAGCCAAATACAGGACCATTCTGGATGAAAGCCTGTTGGAGTCTGCAAAAGACCTGAGACTAGGATGGAGATTTATCTTCCAACAAGACAATGATCCCAAACATAAAGCAAAATCTACAATGGAATGGTTCAAAAATAAAACGTATCCAGGTCTTAGAATGGCCAAGTCAAAGTCCAGACCTGAATCCAATTGAGAATATGTGGAAAGATGTTCACAAACGCTCTCCATCCAACCTCAAAGAGCTCGAGCTGTTTTGCAAGGAAGAATGGGCGAGAATTTCAGTCTCTAGATGTGCAAAACTGATGGAGACATACCCCAAGCGACTTGCAGCTGTAATAGCAGCAAAAGGTGGCGCAACAAAGTATTAATGCAAGGGGCCGAATAATTTGCACATCCAACTTTTCATTTTATTATTACAAAAAAAGTTTAAATGATCCAATAAATTTCGTTCCACTTCACAATTGTGACCCACTTGTTGTTGATTCTTCACCAAAAATTTAAAATGTTATATCTTTTTGTTTGAAGCCTGAAATGTGGCAAAAGGTTGAAAAGTTCCAGGGGGCCGAATACTTTCGCAAGGCACTGTACCTCATTCCCTGACTCAGAAACTCCAGTGTCATCTCAGAGTGTTTTCAGCCAGGCAGGTGGCATTGTCACCCCCAAGTGGACAAAATTGTCCTTCACAAATATACAAAACATCAGGCTGAAGCCTATAAATAGAACTGCCATGGCTGACAATTTATTGCTGGCACCATCATGTGTTCAACGGTTTGTGTCCAGAATTTCCTAATAAAGAATATATTAAGAACACAATCAATGTTATAAAACCATGTTTAATTATTCATTCTCCAAATTAACCCATCAGATTATCTTTGAGCAAAAAAGAAAAATGCTGTTCCATTGATAGCCATATGTGATGACATTTCACTGTTTTTCCTGTGAACTCTAGTAGGAAACAACTTTGCTTAGCATCATTGCTCTTTTCACCCGGTTCAAATGATTAACCATTCATGGGTAATAAAGACTGCTTATTGCCCCAATTTTTGCTGTGAATGTGCACAATATTGCTTCATTTTCACAGCACAGTCCTACAGTATTACTGCCTGGTTTTCCTGCTATTCATCTGCTGTTCTGTTTTTCCCAGTAGAAGGCATCTGCACAGCTGAGTTCCAGCATTTTCCTCTCCAGTTCCTCCTCATCATTGCAAAATCTTTGCAGCACAGAGTGTATAAGTCCAGTGGGACTGCTGTCATAATGCAGAACTTCAACATTATCACCTGGAAAAACAAAACAAAATTATTATAAAGAGAACTCATGATCTAGCATACCTGTATTATGACTTATTAACTGCTTAAATATTAATATTTAACTGCAGATTCACCAGCTAGGATTAGGTGTGGAAAGTATCACATACATTCCATCATTGGTAACGGGTGCAATAACATAGAAAAGTCTATGTGTTATCCTCCCAAGCACTGAAGACTATACAGAGGGGGGATGATGAATATAAAAGACTATGAAACAAAAAGCAAAACTCTTTTTCCTTATTTAGCCTCATTATGGGAACCGTGCACTTTTGAACTAAAAAAATGTTGGGCTTGCTATGCATTGCTACATCATTATGTCACTCTCCTCACAATTCCTCTGCCCAACACTGTATGCAGATACTACTACTTCAGAGTGTCAGTCTTGCAAAAGCATGTTTGAATGCAAAATGCTATTGCCGTAACAAACACAAGCAAGCTAATAGCAATGCATTTTGAAAAACTGGATTACATGATATAAAATAGTAATATTTTAGGAACTAACTAAGACCTAACTTTGGAGCTATACTTGAGTGTGAAAACCCTTTAAAGGAACAATAGCTTACAGAACCTATTAGAAAACTGCATTTGAGGAACTAAAAAGAGAACGAACAAGCTTAGTATGTTACCCTAGTCTTATGTTAAAGATTCACAGTTTGTGGTGCATGGTTATGGGCGGGGAATGGGTGGGGACCCATTAATTTCAACGTGTCCGCAAACGATGTGGACAGGACACCATGTGCCGTCTGCATCCATAGTTCTGTTCCGCAGCCACTCAAGAAAGATAAAGCATGTCCTATTCTTGTCCACAATCGCGGACAAGAATAGTAATTCCTATCATACTGCCAGCCATGTGTGGACTGCCAAACACTACGGGCGCCTGAATGAGCCCGAAGCACTTGAGAGGTGTCCCGGGGTGTACGGAGTTTGTGTCTTTATTGTCATACTGCTGTGGAGGGTCTGTTTCAGTCCTTTCAACATTGGCAAAAGGAATTCAAGATCACACAGAGTTGTTTCTATCAATACTTGCAGCTACGGTATGCATATAAGACTATAGTAAGGGAAGGAAGTCATCCTTGCTGTTCCAGGAAGATGCTGCTCTTCACACAATAGCTAATGGGGGATGCAAGGCCAGTTTAACATAAGCTGTTTATCAGTTATTATTAAATAAATATCTTGATGACTGGTATGCATAAATGGGAACTGGATCTGGGGGCGATCTCAGATGAACAATGGTCCGATATACTGCAGGCTGTCCTTCAGGTCTCATTAAGAGAAAGTGGGAGGCATTCTCAACTCTATGCTCTTCACAGCGTATATAAAACACTTCTGTTGTTTCGATCAGAAACTCACTGTAGAGCTGCTCGCCACTGAACAAATGTTGGTGTGGTGTCCTGAAAGTTATAAATAAGGCATTTTCTATACAGTTAATCCGCGACCCAAAAGTGTGTGTTTTGGGTTAAATGACAGAAGTACCATTGGGGGAACATGGTAAAGTAGCAATTAGGTGACTGTTGTATGCGGCTTGCAAAATAATTCCACTAGATTCAGGCCTCTTTCCCCGACAACAGGGGAATTTATGGTGAAGTTGAATTCTATGCCGATATTTGAGAACATTTCAGAAATTGAGAACGGCTTGTCCCTACTGTGCTCCTATGAAATACAGTGTGGAATATAGCTGTTAACTGTTTGATGGATGACAGTGTACCTTCCTTCTTTACTACAATTTTTTTAGTCTCAGAGTGTATGTTTGTAGGGGGGATGAGTTGGGTGAGAGAAATGATGGTTAGAATGGAGGGTTGCAGGGAGGGCTTTTGGCATCTTGGGGTTTTAATCTTGATCAGATTAAAAAAAGATTGTCACCTGTCATTTGAGTGTTTATCTGTACAAACAACTTGCGCTCCTCTTTTCTCAGTATTACGATGTCACGCAGGGTGAGAAACTTGTAAGGTTCCTCATCAGTAACTTTAGAGTAACCATCATACATTTCACGGGCACGGTCTACATCTGCTGTAGATTTATATACCTGAGAAACAAGAGGGGATAGATGAGAACAAGTATATTTAACGAAGGAGAGAAAAAAATACACAAGAAATCTAGAAGTGGTCATGTCATGATCAGACAGTACTGAGAAAAGTGGATGATTTATAATCCATTTATTTATCATGCTAATTACCTGCAAGCGCTGCAGGAAACGATGCATGGCTTGTTGACCCACGCTAATAATCTTATTCCTGTCTAGTGACACTTGTGCATCCGGGCGACCGTCAGCTCCGGCTTTTTGTGTGATGGTGACAAAGTTCTCTCCGGCCTCCAGGAGCACACGGAGAATGACAAAGCGAGCTTGCATATGAGCCTGTGGAGGAGAACAAGTGATTGAATAAATCAGCTTAAACTATATGCAAACATATATAATTTAGCTTCCACCACATTTGATGGGAAGATCGGCACTGCATCACAATGGAAGCATGAAATTATAAAGTAATGGGGTCATCCCACACCGGTTTTATTAATTTATATATCTCCAGCATATTCTGCAGCACTGTAAAGAGATTATTGTCATGCATACCAGGCCCTGTCCTCATCAGGGCTCACAAATCTAAAATTGAAAATCAATCTATCAGCCAATTTTGGAGTGTAGGAGGAAATCCATACAAAGAAGGAACATGCAAACTCCATGCAGCTGTTGCCCTTAGAACCCAGGACTCCAGTTCTGCAAGGCAACTGTGCTCACCACCGAGCCACTTTGTTAGTGTGTTGGTCTAATACGACAATAATATACACCTGAGGATCCATGATACAACAAAACCAGCACTATGTCTTGGCTTCTGCTGTAACTAGAGCCATAACACCAACAGCCATTAAGTTGAAACTTACTTGTCTCCATTTGCCAGTCTCTGGTGTATAGTATTCCAGTCCCAATAACCCGGCCCGGACCATGTTCAACCAATTCACATACAAAACATCCTGGGCTTCATGAGATTCATGGCCAAATATCCTTTAAGAACAAAAAGTGATTAGTAATATAATCAGATTAGGCAAGTGCCAGCTTTTAACTGGCACAGTTTATTACATCATGGATCAAGGCCTATGGCAAAAGTATCTATAGAGGTCTATGACACAAGAGGTTTACTACTTAAAGGGAGTCTTTCACCTGTTTTTCACCTATATAACTAAGAGCACTGCCCCACAGAAGATTGCATACACATCCCAGACATACCTGTGTGCACTTTCTGTCTTTATTCCATGTTCAGAAAAAGCACGTTTATTCTGCAGGAAAACAGCTCCAAGTGCCCGGCTGAAAGTGAAACTAATAACAGCTTTCTCTCCCGACTCGATTTCTAACAGCTATATCTTCTGATATACTGGATATAATGCTGTGATGTTGGTATCATTTGAAAGCTTGGAATTTCATCTTTCAAAGAAGTATAAATCAAATAACAGCTTTGGTCAAGGTGCAAATTCAATTCTTTATTCAGGAATGGCAATTACGTGTAAACGTTTTCAGCCTCACCGGCCTTCGTCAGACACTGTAGAATGACATATAATATAATCATCAAAATGGGACCATAATCCCATGATAGTACATGATAATGACAAAGTCCATACAGCACATATGTACAACTTAAATACATCTAGCAAAAGTACAAGCAAAAGTACAAGCAGTGAAAAAGGACCGTCATGTGGAAAAGCTATGGAACCATCGTGACATAATCTGCATCAGTGTCTCCAGAAACTCATGTACAAATTCGGGTACTGTATATATCAACTTAAAGAAGAACTCCGGCAAAAAAATGTATTCCATGTCCTGCTAGAAATGTACATGATGTAATCTGTAGTGAATGTCATTTTCTTACCAGCAGCTGAATTTGTGAATTATATCTCCCTGATACTTCTCATCTGTGTCATGTGGCTAGGAATTAGACCCACCAACTCACATAGCACCTTATGTGTGTACAGGAAGTCTAATTTTCTATGCATTCCTATGGGAGCCTCACTTTCAGTCTCATAGGAATGAATAGAGAAGTGACTGGCTTCCTGTCCTGGGTCAGTTGGAGGTCAGGGAGTTGGTCACATGACCCAGCTACAATACGAAGAGAGTGGAAACTCTCAATTTCAGCCTCTGATAAGAAAATGACATTCACTACAGATTATATCATGCACCTTTCTAACAGGTCAGAGAATAAAAATTTTTGCGAAGTTCTTCTTTAAGGAATTATGTATATCAATAACATGGTGTAATCAACCAGGAAGGTTATCATCTTAATCAGAACAGACGTATTCACACATTTATAAAATGTTGGATCCATTATCCATTAAAATATCCTTAATCCTGAGGAATCTCTTACAAAGAATAAAAAGCTCTATTGCCAACTGAATTAATTGAAGATCTTTGGTTGTACAAGTGGTAAGCTTACCTTTGCCGCAGGTAGGGTAGAACAGTTCAGAGTCTGGCGCTGTAGGTATGCATGTAATTTGGAGAGGCGCCATGTTACCAAGATCTGCGTCTCCTTAAGTACATGGTCGGCACGCTGTTGAACCACGCCAACCGGAAGTGACGGTATGGTGCGTTCCACCGTCCGGAAGTGTCAGCCTGTGGAACACATCCAGCTGTATGATGTATGTTAACAAATTGGAGCGCAAGGAGGAACAGCGATGCGTTCCACTGTTCAACAGCGTGCCGACCGTGTACTCAAGGAGACGCCGATCTGGGTAACATGGCGCCTCTCCGAATTACATATATACCTACAGAGCCAGACTCTGAACTCTTATACCCTACCTGCGGCAAACGTAAGCTTACCACTTGTACCACCAAAGATCTTCAATTAATTCAGCTGGCAACAAAGCTATTTATTCTTTCTAAGAGATTCCTCAGGATTAGGGATATATTAATGGATAACGGATCCAACATTTTAGAAATCTGTAAATACGTCGGTTCTGATTAAGGTGATAACCTTCCTGGTTGATTACACCATGTTATTGATATACATAATTCCTTAACTTGATATATACAGTACCTGAATTTGTACCCGAGTTTCTGGAGACACTGATGCAGATTATGTCACGATGCTTCCATAGCTTTTCCACTGCTTGTACTTTTGCTAGATGTATTTAAGTTGTACATATGTGCTATATGGACTTTGTCATTATTATGTACACTATCATGGGATTATGGTCCCATTTTGATGATTATATTATATGTTATTCTACAGTGTCTGACGAAGGCCGGTGAGGCCGAAAACGTTTACACGTAATTGCCATTCGTGAATAAAGATTTAAATTTGCACCTTGACCAACGCTGTTATTTGATTTATACTATTACGGGGTGGGAACACTACAACAGCGACGTAGACAATGAGAAGAGTGCCACAAAACAACCTAGATTATCTTTCAAAGAAGGTCAGAACCATTTTTCTATCTGCTACCAATCCCAAGATATGAGCAGCTAAAGCAGCCCTCCCCTCTTCAGTCTGGTTTGCTTTGGTCACTTTCAGCAGCAGAGCTGGGCACTTGGGAGCTGTTTTCCTGCAGAATAAAAGTTCTTTTCCTGGACAAGGAATAAAGGCACAACGTGCACACAGGTATGTCGGGATGTGTCTGCAATCTTCTGTGGGGCAGTGCTCTATGTTATATTGTTGAAAAACAGGTGAAAGACTACTTTAACCCCTGAAAGACATGATGCCACTGGGGTACTCCTATACCAAAATATTTTACTGAAGTGTTAAGTCCCCTATACATAGGTTTACACAATAGGCAATTATTGGGAATGAACCATTAGGTCCCGATAATTACAGGTTGGACTTGATGGACTTTTGTCTTTTTCCAACCTTAAAGGGGTTCTCCAGGAAATAAGAATATGGAAAATACTTAAATGTTACTTTATTATAAATATATTCTGAAATACCTTTCATTAGTTATAATTGCCCATTTTGTCTAAGGAGTAATCATTAGATGAAATAAAATTGCCGCTGTCCAATTAGTAAACGTAAAAGCTGTCCTAATCACACAGGAGGACAAATTACTTCACAACACTGAGGTAAAGAGCTGCCTTCTCCTCTCTGCTCTGCTTGTCGGGGATTGTGATCCTGATACAGATGATAGGATCGTCAGCTGAATCTCTGTAGGAATGGAGGTCATGAGGAGACAAAGCACAGAAAGGAGGTGGGGGTGTGCATAATGAGCAGCAGCTATTATATGCAGTCTCCATTACCACAGTCTTTACTGTCTGTCCTATTTGTACTTCATGTCTCCTCATGATCTCAATTCCTACAGAGATTCAGCTAAAGTTCTTAACACCTGTATTCAGAATCATAATTCCTGACAAGCAGAGCAGAGAGGATGAGGAGCTCTTTAGCCCAGTGTTGTGAAGTAACTTGTGTGATTAGGACAGGTTTTGTGTGTACTAATAGGACAGCGGCCATTTTGTTTCCCCTAATCATTCCTCCCTAGACAAAATGAGCCATTATAACTAATGAAAGGTATTTGGGAATATATTTATAATAAAGTAATATTTAAGTATTTTCATTTTCTTAATTCCCGGAGAACCCCGAATATTATGAATTATTTTCGTAATTATTTTTATTCTCTTTTATAGTTTCCATAGGGAGCTAAAACAATCAATCATTACATTGCTTTTCTGATAGACTCCAATGCACTAGCATCTTCTGATCGCCACACTGGGGAGCCGGACCACGGGGGAGAGGTTAAATGCCCACAATTGGCATTACTGTCAGTCGCAAACATTAGCTCTGGGTGCCTGCTGTATTAAAACCCAACATGTGACGTACTATTACATCACATGTCGGGAAAGGGTAAAAGGCTATGTACTCTGCTTGGATTTTCTGTCTTTTTCGCCACATCAGGAGCAGACGGACTCCTATCTCTGCTCTCTAACCTTATAAACATCCTAGCTCAGTTCTTATCTTACTGATAAGAATGTGGCTTAAATAAGTGTTTATGACCTCTCAGTAGTTTAGAGATTCAGTCACACAGCTAGAAAAACAGTTAACCCTTTGTGACAGAACGAATTAATATTTTTAATAAAGGTCAATTGAAAAAACGTTTTTTTTTAGCCAAAAATGAGTAAAATTCAATCCTAAAAAAAATGCCTCTGAAGGTGTAAATAGCCTTTAACTTTGTCTACATGATAAATGCCATTTGCTGAAGTGAGACAATCCCTTTACGTTTGTCATGACTTTCTTACCGCAACACCTCTTCATTGATGCTCAGATACAGCCCCACACACTCGGCTCTGCACTCCTCGAAGGAAGAGGCTATTGTAGAGAATTTACTGTCCCATGTTTCACCAGGCTTATACCAACTTTTCACCTGGTAGGAGGGAAACAATTGTGAAAACAAAGTGAACCTGTGGACAAAGGAAGTAAAACAAATACTAAAAATACAGGGAGACCCCGATAACCAGTCTCCCTACACTACCACTACACTTCTATTGGTCATAATTGTTACTCACCTGCTCTCCAGTCTCTGGGTTAATCACATTCTCTTTGTCAAAATTGAATGTTCCTTTTTCATCCTGGAAAACATGAATGTGTGAACCTCTCTACAGAGACACATCTCGCTGATCTACTGTACACAAATTGTTCATATGTGGTCAACAGATATCACTGCACATAATCTGAGGTAATAACTGGTACCTGGACAAAAAGCTTTCCACTGCCATGTCCTAATAACTCGTGCAGACCAACCTGAACCTCAAAAGATGGACCACGATACTTTATAAAAACATCCTGAAGGAAAAGACCTTCCATTAATATGGCATTGGTACATAGAAGCAGGCAGTAAATAGGATAATACACCAATTACTGTAGATATTGAGATTAACATACTCAAAATCATCTTGGACTTTGGTGCCAGTCATTGATTTTTTTCAAAGCAGATTTGACAGCAGTGGTCTTACTACTCAATAAGAAGTATATGTTAATATTATGAATGTATGACTGCTGCGTATACAAACTGAACACACTCTGCAGTACTTCAGAACACTGTGCAGTACTTCACAGTGCTATAGACACCTGTTCCCGTCCTCGGTGGGGCCTAGTTTGCTTATAACAACTCAAATGGCTAATTTCATAGGAAGGAATATGTAGCAGAATACTGTACCTTGTCTTCTTCAGATAAGAATGTTAGCTTATCACGTTCAGTTGCAGAACCAACTGATAAAACATTCCCCAATGAAACATTCTTAAATCCAATGCTCTGTCTGATATCATCATCTAGGACAAATAAAGACAGTGTGTTTAGTTTTTTTTTACCTAGAGTATTTTTTGTGTAAAGGTCAATATACAATTAAAGAGGACCAAAAAATGCAATGCAGTCTGAAAGCACCATGTTATAGAGCAGTAGGAGCTGAGCAGATTCATTTATATATTTGTGGGAAATTATTCAGTAAAACCTATAATTTATACATTTACATCTCTACGGCTTCTACCTTCGGCTACTTTCACACTAGCGTTAGCACGGATCCGGCACCTAAAGGGTGCCGACGGATCCGTGCTAACGCTATACATGTGTGGAGCCGGAGCAGCGCTCCGGCCCCACACATGACACACATTAAAACAACACACAGACTACATACAAACAAACATACAGACATACATACATACTCACATACTCCCGGGACGCCGGCAGAACGTCTTCACGCGCCTCCTGCGCGCAGTGATGACGATTCCCCACAGCGCCCTCTGCTGGGCGCAGTGGGGAAACGTCATCGCAGCGTGCAGGAGGCGCGTGAAGACCTGCTGCCGGCGTCCCGGGAGTATGTGAGTATGTATGTATGTCTGTATGTTTGTATGTATGTCTGTATGTTTGTTTGTATGTAGTCTGTATGTATGTATGCCGGATCCGGAATGACCCCCCATTGGAAATCAATGGAGGACAGATCCGGATTACTGGTGTGTCCACACCAAACGGATCCGTCCCCATTGACTTCCATTGGGGGTCATTCCGGATCCGTCTTGGTGCGGATGCCTGGACCGGAGAGCAAACCGCAGCATGCTGCGGTTTGTTCTCCGGTCTGAAGACGGAACGGAATGCTTTCAGGAGCATTCCGTTGTCTTCAGTTCAGTTTTGTCCCCATTGACAATGAATGGGGACAAAACTGAAGCGTTTTTTTCCGGTATTGAGCCCCTTTGACGGAACTCAATACCGGAATTTAAAAACGCTAGTGTGAAAGTAGCCTTCTGTGAACAGCATCAGTACAGGAGGGAGGTGTTATCAGTGATTGATAGCATTGTGTGCATAAGTGTACATTAGAGATAGCTGTCAGTCACTGATAACACCTCCTCCCTGTAGCGATAGCACTTTATAGGGCTGTAGATGTAAGTGTAAATATTTGTAATTTTGACATCAATCTACTCAGCTTCTCCTGTTCGATGTTAATTCTATCGTCTAGATGAACCCTGTCCACAGAAGGATCCATGACACAGTTAATGTCCCCCATCAACATCACAGGGCATTCTTCTACAAAAATCTACAAACCTTTGCAATAATAGATAGTTAAATGGTGGAGGGACGTACACAAACCCAATGACACAAAGGCGCTTATCCAATTTCCCCATATAGAAAAATATATCTGCCTTCTGTATCTACCTGCTTGTCAAGTAACTCAAAGTTGATCCTATCATGCACCAGTACCGTAATACCTCTTGAATACACATTTCCAAATGAATGAAAACAATATTTAGCCCATCTCCTCTCCAACCACTTCCCCCTCTCACCTGTCAGATGAGTCTCAACCAAACAAACTATCGCGGGGAGAGGTCTATGGACTACATCCAAAATAGCACACCTTTTAGCTCTATCATTTAATCCTCTGACATTCCATACGATGATCTTACTCATCCTTCAGGCGAGAAGAGAAAGCGGGGGAGAGGAGGGGGGAGAAGGGGAAAGAAAGAAAAAGAAAGAGAAAAAAAAAAAAAAAAAATCCCATCGTCCAGCACCCCACCCTCTTCCCATCCCCTGCCCTATCACCTCTCATCTACCTGCACTGCTGCGATGCAGAGCCCCTAACACCTCACCACAACGCAACGCATCCTCCCTCAACCCTCTCCCTCCCTCCAAACAGCCCGCTACTATGCACTCTCTACAAGTAATAATAATAACATCATAGGCCCGATCCTGAACACTCAAATGCCCTCCCGGTCAAGCCATTCCGCCAAGTCCTTGGGGGTCACCAAAGAACTTAACTGAATCCTCGTATATCACCCTAAGCTTGGCGGGGAAAAGCATAGAGTACTTGATGTTAGAGGCAGCGAGTCTTTTCTTAGAGGCATTAAAACAACGTCTCTTTTCCATAGTAACCTTGGAAAAGTCAGGGTAAAGGGCTATTTTTGATCCATTAAAAGGATAAAGACCTTTCCCTGGCCTTCCGCAAAATAACATCCCGATCGCATGAAGACAGGATTTTAGCCAGGATAGTCCTGGGGGGAGCCTCCGGAGGCAGTCTCCCAGTTGGGACGCGATGGGCCCTCTCCACCAAAAAGGCCTTAGAAAGACCCTCCTGGCCTAACTCTTTCAGTATCCACTGCTGTATAAACTGGGAAGCATTCTTATTTTCTATATCCTCGGGAAATCCTATAAAACGAATGTTACAACGTCTGTTCCTGTCTTCCATGCTAATCATCATAGATCTAACGTCGACCACCTCTTTTATAAGCCTCCTTAATTCGCTTTTCAGCGATTTCACATCTTTTTCCACCATATCCACCCGACTTTCACAATCCGCCATTTCCTGTCTGAATTTAGATAACTCATTTTTCATCAGGGCAATGTCCTCCCGGACCCCCCCCATTTGAGACGTTAGATCTTCTAACGTAATATTAGTTTTTTGTACTGATGCCAGAATCTCCTCCAACATACCACTATTACCCAGGCCCATACTCCCATCTTCTGCCACGGCTACATAGCTAGTTTGAGTAATATCAGGGTGGGCCGAGGCCCTCGCCTCCAGCTCTTTCTGCTCCTGGCGGGACTTCCCGGCAGGGGATGCCCAAATTTTATCAATTTTATTTGCAGATTCCTTCCCCTGGGCTTGTCCGGAGGATTTACGGGATACATTTTTAGGTGGCATATTGCGGCAGATTACCAACAGTTCAGAGCATATGTCAATAAGTAACGATGTATTATCAATGCCAGTAAAATCCGTCCGCTAACCACAAACATGCATCCAAAAAGTGTTAGTTGTGAACTTTGCAATTAAGTTAGACGTGGCACAATTCCCCACATGCTTAATATGTCAGCAAGTTGGTTAGTTAGTTAGATAATGAGGAGAAATAAAGTGATACTCAAGTCTCCAGATGAAGTGAAGCGGTGATCATGTGGCAAAACTCTCCTCCTCCAGAACGATCAGGGCAGCCAAAACCATCCAACTCTCTTAACGAAAGACTCCGCACCACTTCATCACCAGGAGGCACATCAGAGGTCGAGTAGACACTTTTAAATCCACGGCGTTTAGACAGGGGGCCTCATTCAAATACCCGTTCTCTCAGACAGCAGCAGACCTCAAACGGCGTGGTTCCCCCGGACCATCCAGAGCCCACTACCACGCCAGAGATCCCTCAACAAAAGAGAGGGCAGCAGGAGGGCAGCAAGAGGGCACGGTCAACAGCCCAGCTCAGCCCCACTAGCACAGCTGCAGACACGCAGGCTGACATGCAGCGGGCTCCAGCACGGCGTCCCACGTGGGTGGATACAAGCACCATTGAAGGGCGCGGGTTCCGAGACGCTCGGGCCGGCCGGCGAGGCAGAGGAGGAGGGAGGTGGCGGGGAGGAGCACTGCAGCGCGCCGGAGGTTACGTCATGCCGGCGAGCTCACGGGAGTCTCCTGTTCGATAATACAATACTTTCAGATTGCATTGCATTTTATGGTGACAGTTCCACTTTAAAGAGGTCATCCCCTTTGGACATTTACAGCATATTGATAAGAAATACTAAAAATACCCAATTAGGTGCGGATCCTCTAGGCTCCTGTTCCAAATAGTGCTCCATGCTGTGAATAGAGAAGATGCCACTCTATTCTATTCTATTCACTTCTATGGGACTTCTGAAAATAGCCAAGAGTGTGTGTTCGGATACTTTCCAAAGTCCTACAACGCTGAATGGAGAATGATGTGCATGGTTGGCATCCTCTACACCCACGGTGAGCCCCCTTCTTGGGACAGAGGCAGACTCCAAAGATACCTAATGGATAATTATGGTATATCCTATACAAGGGACAACCCCTTTATTATGACCATATGACTAGATATTGCATTATCTTATGTGTATGGGAGCCCCTAACTGTCCACAACAAATGTTGGTGGAAAGAAGGATCAGCTATATTGAATTTCCATGCTTGATCCTCTTGTTCTCTGGGGAGATAAGCAGACGCCTGATTTTTCTGTTGTCCTTGTATGGAGAATGTTGTAGATGTATAGGCACTTTAAGTAATCGTAATGAAAACTGAAATCACACAGACTAACTTGACTAATCCCCTGGAGAGTAAGGGCAAACAGGGGGGGGGAACTGCAGTGACATGCTGTTATTGCACATGTGACTGCTGAGGCCAATAATTGGCAGCAGTGGTCACAGGACCTTGTCACTTCTACTCAGGTGGGGACCCAAGCCATGACAATGGAACAATGGGACTGTGAACAACGGAGTGGATTTTATTTTTCTTTTGGGCACATGCACTGGTTACTGTTTAAATCTGCTAGGCCAGCAAAAAAAAATGACTGGATAGGTGATAAGTCTCTATCTTGGGCAAACCACTGTAGTGTAATTTGTGTGTCTCATTCAACGGTTATTTAGAACACAAAGCCACAAACTGACAAATAAGTAAACCTGTGTAACCTTACAGTTTGGGATGTTGATTCCGGCAGGAATGCCACTGCCACTAAATGTTACTACATCCAAGGAGGTGAAGTCCGGACGGAGGAAAGTGTCCTTCTCATAAGTAGATGGCCATGGGAGTGATGCTATGAGCTTCTCTGCTGCAGAGACCAGCTGAGCAAAGCGAGCACTCACTAACTTGTTAACCACTGCCACAAAACCTGAATAAACAGAAGGAAAAACTTGTTACACAACAATAAAGCAAGAAGGCAAGCAGTATAAAGTTTCTGGTGCATGTTTCATCTAGTGAATGAATGAAACAAGCTGCATAAAACTCCATAACTAACAGAAGCGGATCCGTCACAACTGATATCCCCCCAGGTGTTTTTCCATTCAGATATCTTTGGAATCAAGAAACCCATGAGATTTTTTTGGCAATGAGTAAACAACAACAACTTCATCCTCCATTGATCTTCCCAAACACAGTTCATCTAGGCCTGGGATCTCAAACTCGTGGCCCTCCAGATGTTGCAAAACTACAACTCCCAGCATGCCCTGGTAGCCGAAGAATGTCCAGGCATGATGGGAATTGTAGTTCTGTAACAGCTGGAGGGCCACGAGTTTGAGATCCCTGATCTAGGCAGAGAAGGACATTACTGTTTTGAATGAACTGTGTCCAGGCTCTGTGGATGCAGGTGAGGAGTGCACCTCCAATTGCTCCTTCTTGGGCTACAAATAAGCCAGAGACAAGATCTAAGCTGCCAATCTAAGCTTTAAAAGAAAACTAGTAACTGCTATAAAACTGGAGTTACAGTGGTTAGAGATGGATCCCAATGAGAGCTCCATAAACCTGCAGTTCTCACTCCTGACCTAAAGGGCGTGACCCTGGTTTGTTTTAAAGCTTAGACTGTCAGATTGCAAAACACAATCTAGACTAGCTGCAGCTCAATTGCAGCCTGAAATACAGCCATCTCGGATGAGGAGGAGGTTCAGGATGACAGGCTGCAGGAAGGAGAGACATAGAGCCTCTCACCCAGTTTAACTATATATGTCCTAAATGGGAGGGTAACTTCTCTGCATGTTATAAATCACTTTCTTCCTCATAAATCATATATGGAGAGATTTTTTTTTTTGCCTAGGAGGAGGGAGAAGACGAGCACGTCAAACACCAAAACACAATCTTCCACATTGAACTTGCCACAAAAAGAAGAAAACATGTGGCATTATGAAAATCACATGATAGACAGACATTTTAATGTTATGCAAATTATAAAAAAATGGAAAATATCAAAAACATCTTAATTCATTATAGAGCAATAGTGGCAAACCTATGGCACGGGTGTCAGAAGCCGCACTCAGAGCCCTCTGTGTGGGCACCAGCACCCTGGAAAAAGTCTATGGTGTAACAATATGCCTTAGACTTTTCCTGCCTTTCATCACCGCAGGACGCACTATGAACAGCACAGGCAGTACACTGAGTGTAGGCAGACTATTATAGCTAAATGATAAAGTACATGGAAGATATACTATATTGGACTGTAGTATTCAGGTTAAATTGCTGTGTTGGCACTTTGCGATAAATAAGTGGGTTTTTGGTTGCAGTTTGGGCACTTGGTCTCTAAAAGGTTCGCCATCACTGTTAGGCCCCTTGCAGACGAGCGTGACACACGCACGTCTCCCGCATCACAGGCCATGTCCTGAACTCCCGGCACTGAACGGGACTGCATAGCATTATACTTAGTTATAATGCTATGTAACCCTTACAGTTCTGGAATGTGTTGGATAACACTGACATAATGCTGGTAAGGGTTACATAGCATCATAAATCAGTATAATGCTATGTGACCCCGTTCAGTGCCGAGAGTTCAGGACACGGCCCGCGATGCGGGAGACGTGCGTGTTGGAGTATGAGCACTACACACCATAATACATGCATTATACGTCTTGGCATTCTATCAGTGAAGTTACTGATGATTGTCTGAGGAATGCTCTGCCATTCTGAATACCCTTGGATGCGCAAATCATCAAGATCCGCTGCTGACAGCTCTCGTTGCAATTGCCGACCAATGACATCCGAGATGTGCTTGAAGGCAGACAAGTCCAGAGACAATGCAGTCCATGACAACATGTTCAGGCCACACAGGCTGATCACAGCAGCACAAGCACCATGTAGCTTTGCACTGTCCTGTTGAAAAACAGCTCCTTGGATACTTTGTAGAAATGGACATAAAGCTGTTTCCACAACCAAATCAATGTAATGCCAATCTGTTAGCATATCTGAAATGAAGACTAGAGGGGTACGTTATTCCACCTCACACCATAGTCCCAGGAGTATGACCATTTAGATGACCCCTTGTTAGGGACTCTCTATACCATTACCCATGTGGTCTCCAGACCACTCTCCTGCTATCACTGCATTGGAGACAAAATAGAGGCTCATCACTCATTGCCATTCTTCTAATCAGACAATAGAACTGTGCAGAGGTCAGGGATGGCGTTAGGGGGGGGGGGGGGGTGTGTGTGCAAACAGGGCAATTGCCCAGGGCCCCCTTTCCCAGAGGGGCCCCCTGCTGTTGGGAGTCTTTTTTTTTTAAAAAAAAATTCAGTTCCTTTATCTCCTCCTCATGCTCCCTGGCTCTCTAACCTGCTGCAGCGCCTTGCTGCTGAACCCCCGTCCCTGCACAGTTTCCCCATCTTACCTCCGTGACAGCACAACCTTAGAAACCTGCTGCCACAGTCCGGCATCAGGACGTTTGGTGTGGGCGGAGCCAACATAGCCCCACCCCCATCCTTTGCCTGCACTTGCTACTTGCTCCAGGCTGGAAGGCCCAAACCAAGCTGGGATGACTGTGCCTTCTACTGCATCCGACTCTGAGACCTCAGCTCCTGTACTGCAGAGGGCTCCCAGGAGGGGGTGCAGGGCTGCTTGGGTCACACTCTCATTGTAACAGCCCTGCACTGCCCTCATGTACTGATGGTTACTGATATGTGAGCTCTCTGCCCCCTGCGTCAGCTCCCTGCGCCCCCCCCTCCCCCCGTCAGCCCCCTGCACCTCCCCGGTCAGCCCACTGCACCCCCCCGGTCAGCCCACTGCACCCCCCCAGTGAGCCTCCTGCGCCCCGTCTGTGAGCACTTCCTGTGTAAGTTGTGTGTGTTCCCTGTGCCTCCTGTCTCCCCTCTGCTCCTTGTGTGTGCCCCCTGTGTGAGCTCCCTGTGACTCCACTATGACCTAGGTCTGCAGCACTTTTAGGACACCATCATACGGCGTGTTTGTGACGTGGCTTGTGGTGCTTGTGACGTGGCCGCGCTGCTATCAATTACTGCATGGCTGTCTGGGCCATAGAGGGCTCTAGTTAAACTAATGAAGACGACATTGCTAAGGTCTACATTGTTAATGGAGGGGGGGGTATAGAGGTCCAAATTAGCAGTGTCTTTTTTTCAGTTGTAGGGAGAATAGACCAGGGATGCTAATAAAAGCATCTGTCATGCTATGTCACACATAACAGTGAGTCATCCCCAGATCCCCCTCCATAACAGTGTGTCATCCCCAGATCCCCCTCCATAACAGTGTGTCATCCACAGATCCCCCATAACAGTGTGTCATCCACAGATCCCCCATAACAGTGTGTCATCCACAGATCCCCCATAACAGTGTGCATGCGCAGCATTATCTCCATTCACTGCGATGGAATTGCCAGTGATCGGCTATTTTCAGAACACTCATAGCATAATGAAAGATGACCAAGTGTGGCCCCACTTTCAATTTTGCCCAGGGCCACACTTTGTCTAAAACCGGCCCTGGCAGAGGTTTGCATCTGTGCACCTCTTGCTGTCATTCCAGTTCGTCATTGTTCTCCCCTCTGCTGTGACACGAAACGTTGAACAGTGCTAACATGTTGACCTAAGTGCTCAAGCGATCTGCTTGAGTGATAAACAAAAGTCTCTCAGTTCAAAGACTTTGTCCTTCTGAGTTTGCGACAAGTGGCGATAACTGGCATATCGACGAACAGGAGGCATCACACAATCATCCTATATGATGTGATCCAATTTTTGAGGTTACACGTAGATAGAAACTGCTTTCAGTTTGGCTTTTATGCCTCTCCCACACACCACAGATTGGAGCTAGATGCTTGAAAAAGTGAATATTTGCAGATCTTCTCTACAATTGCTACGTCCTAGAATTGCATACATTTACAGGCTTGTCCTGTCTTGGTGTTGCAATTTCAATGTTGAGGAGTGTAATTTGCACCAAACATTTGCACCCCAAACGTACAATAACCAATAACATTTCAAATTCAATTTCAATGTCTAATCTATAGTACAGTCAGAAACAATGACGCAAAGCGCAGAAGGGACAGGCAATATTCAAAGTCAGGAGACAGGCCAAAGTCAGAACTGACAGAGATCAAACGCATCAGGGAAACAAGTTTGAGGTTAGGGCAGACCGCAATAGGTCAATACGAGGTCAGGGCAGGTAGCGGAAAATGAGAGTTGGATATCAGGCAGAAGATTGGAGCACGGGCAGACAGAATAACGCACTTTCATTGACTACCTAGAAACTACTTACTGAAAGCTCTGGAAACCTCCCACTTGGGAAGGTGCCTTATACATCTAGAAACAGCTAGCCATAGGCTGGGGAAGAATTTGGACGTGCACACACTAGCCCTTCAAGAGGCAAACAGCTACCATGCACTCTAAGAGACAGGCCAGAAAGCATAGCAGAGAGGCGCAGGGGAAGAAGGAGCAAGGTTGTGACGCCTTTGCTTCCAAAAAGGAGCGGGTTAGCAGCAGGAATGGGATGCCAGTTCAACACAGATATCATCTTTAATGGAATATTACATGGTTTCTTATATTCACTTGACTATTCATTTAAGAAACATTGTTAAAAATTGGAGGTATGCGTAAATTTACATTTTTTTTTATGTTTTTCTACTACCGTATACCTGCATTTAAAAGGGTTGTCCCATTAAGACAACTTATCTCCTATCCACTACAAATGGGGGGGCATAGGCCCTGTTTTTGTCATTGGCAGATCAGACACTTACCGATCAGACACTTATGGGATGAACTTTACTTTTTATTATTACCATTTTGGGGAAACAACAACTTTCTGATCACATTTAATCCTGTTGAGATATATATATATATATATATATATATATATATATATATATATATATATATATATATATATATTTTTTTTTTTTTTTTGGACACACCTTCTCATTCAAAGAGTTTTCTGTATTTTCATGACTATGAAAATTCTAGATTCACACTGAAGGCATCAAAACTATGAATTAACACATGTGGAATTATATACTTAACAAAAAAGTGTGAAACAACTGAAAATATATGTCTTCTATTCTAGGTTCTTCAAAGTAGCCACCTTTTGCTTTGATTACTGCTTTGCACACTCTTGGCATTCTCTTGATGAGCTTCAAGAGGTAGTCACCTGAAATGGTATTCCAACAGTCTTGAAGGAGTTCCCAGAGATGCTTAGCATTTGTTGGCCCTTTTGCCTTCACTCTGCGGTCCAGCTCACCCCAAACCATCTGGATTGGGTTCAAGTCTGGTGACTGTGGAGGCCAGGTCATCTGGCGTAGCACCCCATCACTCTCCTTCTTGGTCAAATAGCCCTTACACAGCCTGGAGGTGTGCTTGGGGTCATTGTCCTATTGATAAATAAATGATGGTCCAACTAAACGCAAACCGGATGGAATAGCATGCCGCTGCAAGATGCTGTGGTAGCCATGCTGGTTCAGTATGCCTTCAATTTTGAATAAATCCCCAACAGTGTCACCAGCAAAGCACCCCCACACCATCACACCTCCTCCTCCATGCTTCACCTTTTTTGCGTCGCACAAAGACACAGTGGTTGGAACCAAAGATCTCAAATTTGGACTCATCAGACCAAAGCACAGATTTCCACTAGTCTAATGTCCATTCTTTGTGTTCTTTAGCCCAAACAAGTCTCTTCTGCTTGTTGCCTGTCCTTAGCAGTGATTTTCTAGCAGCTATTTTACCATGAAGGCCTGCTGCACACAGTCTCCTCCTAACAGTTGTTGTAGAGATGTGTTTGCTGCTAGAACTGTGTGTGGCATTGGCCTGGTCTCTAATCTGAGCTGCTGTTAACCTGCGATTTCTGAGGCTGGTGACTCGGATGAACTTATCCTCTGCAGCAGAGGTGACTCTTGGTCTTCCTTTCCTGGGGCGGTCCTCATGTGAGCCAGTTTCTTTGTAACGCTTCATGTTTTTTGCGACTACACTTGGGAACACTTTCAAAGTTTTCCCAGTTTTTCGGACTGACTGACCTTCATTTCTTAAAGTAATGATGGCCACTCGTTTTTCTTTACTTGGCTGCTTTTTTCTTGCCATAATACAAATTCTAACAGTCTATTCAGTAGGGCTATCAGCTGTGTATCCACCTGACTTCTGCCCAACACAACTCATGGTCCCAACCCCATTTATAAGGCAAGAAATCCCACTTATTAAACCTGACAGGGCACACCTGTGAAGTGAAAACCATTTCAGATGACTACCTCTTGAAGCTCATCAAGAGAATGCCAAGAGTGTGCAAAGCAGTAATCAAAGCAAAAGGTGGCTACTTTGAAGAACCTAGAATATAAGACATATTTATTTCACACTTTTTTGTTAAGTATATAATTCCACATGTGTTAATTCATAGTTTTGATGCCTTCAGTGTGAATCTACAATTTTCATAGTCATGAAAATACAGAAAACTCTTTGAATGAGAAGGTGTGTGCAAACTTTTGGTCTGTACTATATATATATATATATATATATATATATATATATATATATATTCACAATGGAAGTTGAACAACAATTATAAACTCTGTAATTTGAGTCAGTCCCTCTAGGGAATTAACGTTATCGACAGTACAATATTTAGCAATTTTTGCAATACTTTGGTATTGCAGCTTATTATACCTTTAGCAAGGCCTATTGAGTACACTAAGATGGCAGACCTGGGGTAGTTGTTATGTGGCTTCCATAGTATCAATGCAAATGCTGATGGGTTAACAAAAATAAGAATGTAGCTGTTGACCTTGTCATCTAAGGGGTTAAATTGTCAGGATCAGAGTTCTCTCTGATGTCTGCCATTACAGAAGGAGCCTGGCTGTTCCTGCCAGGTACTATGAAGTACACAAGGTGTTTTGCAGGAACTACCAACCACTGATGCAAAATACCATGTCAGATGTTGTGGAACATCTCAGAAAGCGTATCTAACCTCTTAACAAACTTTACATTAATCAATAATACAGAACAGAAATTGAGGGGTAACACTACTTATGGCATTTGGCAGTTTTCTCATCTATATTCTAGAATTTTAGTTTGCAGTTCTCCCAGATCTGGTGAGTACAGACTAGCTCCCATCCACTGCACATAGAAAGTAGATGAGAATATTCTTCATAGCTATCTCTTACTCCCTCAGAAGGAGACCTAGGACCAGAGGACATTACAAAGAATTATTGACCTTTAAGGATGTGAATAAAGCACTTGTGTTGCGATATAAACTTCCTATTTAGCTCCAGCAGGCTCTTTGTTAGGGTCTCTCTCGTGTCACACTTAGCTCTTGCTCGCTCTTCCCCCTCTCCTTTCTACAGGCTTGCACGGTATTGAAATATGTTAACTGATCCTGCAGTGAGCTGGTCTGTCTTGGACATTGTTTTAGGTTTTTCAACTTTTGCAATAAAACATCCTTTTTCTTGCTAAAGAAAATGTTTTTGCATCACTGCATCCTAACACCTATAACTTTTTTATTTTTCTTTATATGGAGTTGTATAGGGGCTTGATTTTTGTGGAACAACCTGTAGTTTTCATTGGTGTCAGTTTGGTGTACCTAACACTTAGATTTTTTTATTCCATTTTTTTTTGTTGTTGGCGAATAAGCAGCAATTTTGGCATTTGTTTTCTATTGTGTTCACAGTACAGGATAAATTACCCTAATTTTTTCCATTGAAAAGTTCCCCACCCAATGAAAAAAAAAAAAAGGTGTTACATAGTTAATAATGTTGAAAAAAAAGACATAATTCCATCATGTTCAACCAAGGGATAGGAGGGGACGTGAATCTCAGTAAGAAATGAGACTCAGATCTCTACATGTTTTCATAACCATTAATGTAATTTACTTTTAAGAATTCATATAAACCCATTTTAACACTGTCCACTGTTCCTGCTGTGACCACGTCCTGAGGAAGTCTATTCCACAGATTCACAGTCCTTACAGTAAAGAAGCTTCGACACTTCTGGAGAACTTTTTCTTCTCCAGTCGGAGGCAGCGCCCCCTTGTCTTTTGAGGACATTTTACATGGAACAGTTTTTCCACTATATTTTTTGTATGGTCCATTTATATATTTGTATAGGTTAATCATGTCCCCCCTTAGACGTCTCTTCTCAAGACTAAATAAATTCAATTCTTTTAACCTTTCTTCATAACTAAGACCCTCCATAAGCATTTACCAGTCCAACAAATGGACATAATCTTTCAATTGCTTCTATATTTAATTACACTGATAGTCCTATACTGACCAGGAGGCTGCACCATAATGGCTTGCTAAGATACACAGTAGGCAGGCCTGGGCCTTGATTAGGTGCACAGACTGTCTACTCCCTCTGTATACCGTGATTGCTACTGGCCAGACGATCTAAGGGGTTAAAGGGGTTGTCTGGGCCCAAAAATCAAAATTCTTTTAATGATTCTAGTGCTCAAGATGCAGCCCTCAAACCTATAGAAGTTAATTGCACATGGATGGTATCCTTATTTGGCGGATCTGCGACTTGCAGACAACAAAACTGAGACGGTCATGTGCTTGACCTGCCTGCTGCAGTTTTTATCTTGGCCTATCGAATGCGATACACCATGTGATACGATCATGATCAGCCTGGAGAACACGGTCCGCGTGCAGGCCACATCTCCCAGGCTGACTGCACTCTCCTGACCCGAACTGACTGTATGATAGTAATTTATAGTACAGTCAGTCTATCTGATGGTGGAGAAAGTACGCATGATGAGGTGAGTACATGACAACTGGCCCACTGGCAGATACAGACTGGTTGTGTCATACATTACCATTACACAGTCAGTGCGGGTCAGGGAAACCACTGTCGGCCTGGAAAATGCGGCAGCACATGGATCAGAAAATGGATTCCTGGGCCGATCACAATCGTTTGCATGAACCTTATAACTCCTATTGAGCCCCATGACAGTGTAATCCACCATGCCTCCATATGCCATCCACACTGTCCCCAGTGCCATCCACAGTGCCCCAAGTGGCCTCCAGTAACCCTCATATGCCATCTACAGTGCCTCTGTGGCATCCAGTGTCCCTCATGTGCCATCCACAGTGTCTCTGTGGCTGTCTGTTCTGCTGTGATTCATAGACAGCACTTACATCGCGCTGTGCACCAAATACTACACGCTTCGCATAGAAGTCTGTACACTCAGACGGCTGGCAGTCCCGGCCATGTGCAGTAGTGTACAGGCATAGAGGCTGAGGAAGGCCAGCAGGAGGTGGTGATGTCAGGGATAACTCGCCGTCTCCTGCATTAGAGAGGAAGAGAACAAGACGGTGAGGGGCCAGAAACAGGAGCTGAAAATATTGTGGGAGTGGTCACGTGACCATGAAGAGGATCATGGGAACCACTGTGCTGCAGAGGGTAAGTATTAGTATAATAACCTTCCCTCCACAGGTGATTTATATGGAGAAGTTTCAAGTTGCGGGTGGAGACCGCCTTTAATTTGCCCAGATCGACTAGGCTATTAGAAAACAGGGCACATAGCAGGAGGGCTGAGGTCCCGCTCTCCGCTGCACAGGAGACCTGTGCAGCTTTGTCTGAACAGACGTAAGAAGGTAGCAGCCCAGCATAAGGCCACTTAGTGACTTCCATAAAAAGACATATTGGTGGTCAACGGGTTCATTTACATTAATGTTAGTCAATTTTGTAATTAATGTAATTCAATTTTGCTGTGTACAATTTGAAACGCAGCATGAACATGGATGCGTTTTTGCAAAAAAACACATGTGGTTTTTTGATGCACCCAAAACAGAGCACAACCATGATGTGCAGCAGCACCCTTATTGGCGCTTGCACTACTTATTTAAGCAAAGTGGCAAATTCTAAACAGGTTTATCAGCTCTACAAATATCTGCATCTCACCTTCAAATTCACCACGGGAACCAAATGGGTCTCTATAACTTTCAATGAATCCAATGTAACTAGAATGAAACATATACTATCAAAATATAGTTTCCGCGTATATATGTATTCCCACTGTATATTATTAATTCTGACCTATTTCCTCATTCTAAGTCCCCCTTATAAACTTCAAACCTCTCAACTATTGGTCCTTTGTCCTGCACCCAGTATTTAGAGCCCTCTTTGTGAGCTTGGATAGAACCTTCCTGAAAGCTGCGCCCATACTCGTCCAGCATTTTCCTTTGGTTTTCATTGGAAGCATAAGCCTATAAAGTTGAGGAAAAGAAAGCTTGTTAATAAGCTCACAAAAATGGGTTGAGGGTTTGACATGCAGTAAAAGAAAAAAATCATATATAAAAAAAAAATAGTTATACTACAGGTCTGAACTAAAGCCTGATGCAAACACTGTATGTTATACTGCAGTTTAAAGGGAACCGGTCATCAACTTTATGCTGACCGTACTGAGGGCAGCATAAAATAGTGACAGAAATTCTGATTTCAGTGGTGTGTCTCTCTTGAGCTAAAAGTGAGTGGTTGCTGAGAACCAACATCACAAACATTGCATCCCAGGCCTTGAAAAGAGTCATATCTACCTGAGAAGAGTCATGGTTATTCCTAATCTCCTGCCCATTTGCTGATGACTGGCAGTTCTCTCCTAGAGAGAAAAGGAGAAAACTAGGTAGAAGACTGTCAGTCATCAGCAGGTGGGCAGGGAGAGCAGGAATTCATGAATAACCATGACTCTTCTCATGAAGATTTGACTCTTTTCCAGTCCTAATCTGCAATGTTTGTGATGTTGGTTCTCAGCAACCACTTACTTTTAACTTATAATTGACAGACCGCTGAAATCAGCTCACCTGTCTCTACTTTATTCTGCTGTTAGTATGGGTAGCATAAAGGTGATGACAGGTTCCCTTTAACTCTATTTTAGGTAGAGTTATCCAGAGCTACCATACGTACCTTTGCCTTCTCCAAGTTTTCCCTCACCCTGAGAAGTAAAGGAGAATAATCTCCCCTTGTAACTTCAATCGCATGACCTTCAAATTCAAATTGGCCCATAAGATTTGAGAGATCAGAAGTAGCATCAGCAGATCCTATTGAGATTAAGGGAAGGGCTATAAATGACACATTAATGACACATTAATGACACATTCCTATTCAACTCAGCTTTACCTCCTTTGCTGACAGAGGCCAGTCGAACTTCATATTTGGCTTTGCCACCTTCATCCTGAGTTTTAAACAGTCGAGTATTGTAGGCACTAAGACTCTACAGAGAAAGGGGGGGGGGTTAAACAATGCAGAGAAAAGAGAAAACAATGCAGCCGACCGGTGTATATTTTTAGAGAATCTCAGAAGGATATTCGATCAACCTCATTTAAATACCTTTGAGTCAAGGAACTTCTGTATCAGTTCGGCATCTTCCAAAGTACAATTTGCAGAAAAATAAGTGCTTATCCCCTATGAGAAAATACAAGTAAGATATGCCATCAATGTCAGTTAGGAGTGGGTCCCACCTGCACCTATCTCTAGTATGGGTCCCCCTAAAGTGAATGGAGAGCAGCTGCACATGCACAACCACCCTTCGTTCACAGCTGTGGGAGTTTCAAAAATACCCAAGCACTAGGTCGGCTATTTCCAGAAGTCCCATAGTGGTGAATGTAGAGGTGGCTGCGCTTGAGAGGTGTGCTCTCCATTTACCACTAAAGGAAAATAACCATTTTTGGAAATCCCACAGAGGTGAATGAACAGCATGCTATGCAAGTGCTGTCTGCTCTCCTTCATTCTGGGGGTCCCGTTCTGGAGACCCACACCTAGATATTTTATTTCATACCAAAAACTTATTGGACAACTGTATACTTTAAAAATTGAGAGCACAGCTTTGGGAAGGCCCTTGTCCGTTGCATGACTTTGTCCTAGTGCACAAAGTCCATAAATTTATGGTTGGGTGAGTTTGGTTTGGAAGAACTTGACTAGCCCCGCAGAGTCCTAACTTCAACTCCATCATATGCCAACGCCATATTAACGCCTATGGATTTAGAATGGATGTCATAAAAGCTCCTGTAAGTGTCTACATATAATGTATCTTGGTGCTAAATGGATAGCATTGGAGCCACTGAGTATCTCGAGTGCCACTTGGTATTCCGGAGTGTGGTGCCACAGCCACTTGGTATGTGCATAAACCTCAGCATCTCCAGGGACCCATTGGGGAGTCTGATGAATCCAGGCACCCACACAAGTGAAAAAAAAACAAAAAAACATGGCCTTCAATGGACCACAATCTTGAGATAATTTCCCTTTCCTGCAAGGGTGTCGACATGTTAAGCTTTTTCTACCAGAGACTTTGCTGTTTGTATCCTGTACTATCTGTGACAGGCCCTTTTTCCCTCCCTCTCTCCCTTTTTTTTTTTTTTTTTTTACTGCTACACTGCCACACAAATTACAAAGTGTGACAATTTGCAACTCAGGCCATGGGGCAGTATTCTTTTGGACATTACTGATGTACTACAGAAGGCCTCCTTGATTATACTACTGTGAACACATGCTTAAATAAGCTATTTTTCTCTAGTGTTACAGTGCCATCTTGTGGCATAACAGAGGCGACATTCTCTCTTATTTATAGAGTCTGAGTCTCCATTATACTATGTTTTACAGTTTGTCTACTTCTGTTGTGGTATATGGAAACATTTGGAAGGACCAACAGCCTCTAATGCAGCCATGAAGGGGGTTACAAATAGGCCTCCATAGGGCAGTCACTCTCCCTCTGACACTAGTGAATCACCTATGACAGATTCCTCCATCAACTGGCTAAAACCATTGCAAATATGCTAATGCCAGTCAATGATTCTTGTTTACAATTATTTCAGGTCTGATGTGAGCATATTACAGCACAGATCGCTGATCACTCTAAACATTTGCAAGACACGGAGAAAATGATCTCTGATCTGGAAGATGCTATCACTTAAAATAGATAAAACATAGAAAGCCTGTTGGCCAAGGTTGACAACTTGGAGAATAGAAATATACATAATACAGGGAGCAGCATTCCCTCTGAGTCAATTAACCCCCCAGATGACACAAATCAATGCTGATCACGGCATCTGTGAGGCAAGGGAGAGGGATGCAGCTCAGGCACAGCTCGGTAGGAAACGCGGTATGATGCCATTCACCTTAAGATTTCTATTAGGGTGAATCACTAGGTCCCGCTGGGACCCACACCTATATCGAGAACGGAGCCCCCGAAGTGAAGGAGGGTGCACTGCGCATGCGCAGCCGCCCTCCATTCATTTCTATTCTAACAGTCTTAATGGTCTGCAGGTTACCATAGAAACCTGTGTACAGTGAGAGACCTGCTGAACTGTCTATAGTTCATGACTAAAGTAAAATCTACTGACCACTGTATTTAGAAAATGTCATCTTTTAACTGTCCCTTTATGTTGAAAGCTAATCTTTGTAACTAGAGAGAAAACCTCTTTAATCCTGTTTTCTCTAGTAGCTCTGAGATGAGTGCAGTCATTGCTTCCCAGTGCCTTTTTCCTCTGATCTGTAGGAGAGGAGTTTCACTTCTGATCAGCTACATGAAGGGCAGCACACAGTCATCTCAACTGAAAGCCTAAATGCTTAGTTCAGAAATAGAACAGATAGGACATTTCATCATGTTCCCAAATTCTTATGAAAATATATTCAGCACATACTGCACTGAACTAAATGCACCAATTTATTATATATTTTAGGAGTCGGAGTCGGTCCATTTTACACCAAAATGGTCACTGACTCCGACTCCACAGCCCTGGTTGCTGCTACAACATTTTTGCCACTGCCAATTTCTTTGGAGGGCCAAGGCAACTGTCTGCTGGCCACAGTTACATTAACTGTATCACTAAAATAACAGATTAACTCTGAAAGTTGGTGAACTAGAACATAATGCACATCTCGCTCCATTATTCTGCTATTAATCGTTTTCAGAAATACTGTCCCTAGCACATGAGCGCTTGCCACGTCTCTCCCTATGGTCAACTCACAGGACAATGGTGGAGACCATGCAGGATGAGGGTTTTATAGGGCTGTGACATCACATTAACTTTGTTACACGTGTAGCCACCATGTTAGGAAATACTGATTTGTTACCACAAATTGTGAGGAAATTTAGATTCGTTGTAAATAAAGTTTCTATTATACACAATATTTTAATGTTGTGGTGCTAAATTATGATTGATATATTTTATACATATTGGATGTATAGTTGTAGTTATATTATACGGGTTATAGGAACTACTGGCTTGTACTCCATTATTTTTCAAGTGTGCCCCCGGTTAGTATTTTTGACATACAGTATTACTAACTTGAAATACACATGGTATTTTTGCAGGAAACGCATTGGTTACGTGATAATCACCCTATATTCAAAAACAAACACTAATTGGAATGTATCAAAGCCCCCTACACCAATAAATAAAAGGGGTGGCCATTCTTTTTCATAGAAATTTGGATTACACAATTTAAGAGGTGTTCTGGGACCTGCTGAACACTTATTGTCTCATTAACTACTTCAGGACACTGGCCAAACTTTGCAAATCTGACATGGGTAATGACTTTGGAATGCTTTTACTTATCCAAGGGATACGGCAAGGAGTGCAACATGGGAAAATTGGAAAGACGATTTGGCTTTTGGAGTGCAGATTTTTTTAAGCGAAATAGTTTTCAATGGTTTTCATGTCGCATTTGAACAGTCCCTGAGGTATCCACACAGTGGAAACCCCCAAAAAGTGACCCCATTTTGGAAACTACGCCCCTCAAGAAATTTAAGGGTGTAGCAAGTACTTTGACCCCACAGGCATTTCATAGAATTTAGAAACACTTAAAAGGGAACCTGTCATCTCCGAAACACCCCCTGAACTAGAGTAAGCGGTGTATAGTGTAAGTGATGCTGAATCCGAATATGTAAGTTTTATCTTCATACTCGCTTCCATTCTAACTCTGTGCTCCCAAAAACCGGCAGTAAAATACACTCACTGGACTCAAGTGCTCACTCACATAATGGAGAGGACTCAAAGAAGAGTCCAGTGAGTGCATTTTACTGCAGGTTTGTTAGAGCACAGCGTCAGAATGGAAGTGAGTATGAAGATAAAACTTTCATATTCGGATTCAGCATCACTTACACTATACACCGCTTACTGTAGTTCAGGGGGTGTTTCGGAGATGACAGGTTCCCTTTAACTGTGAAAATGAAAAATGTAATTTTCTACAATAAAATGTTGATTCTGCCCCAGACTTTTCATTGTAACAGAGGGTAACATGAGAAACGGACCCCACAATTTATTGCACAATTTTTACTGCATATGGCACCCCCTATATGTGGTAATAAAATGCAGTATGTGTACATTGGAGGACTTAAAACGGAAACAGTGTCATATGCTTTTGGAGGGCAGATTATATTGTAATTGTTTTTGGGTGCCATGAGACCCTGAGGTATCCCTACAGTGGAAACTCCCAAAAAGTGACCCCATTTTTGAAAGTACACCCCCAAGGAATTGTTAAGGGGTGTAGTCAGCAGTTTGACTCAACAGAAGTTTCATAGAATTTAGAAACACTTGCTTACTTACACCCCATATATGCCTGTTTAGGCACTCTGCAGGCTTCATCAGAGAAAGACTACCATGTGCATTTGAGGGCTAATTTGGAGATTTATACAACACTGGTCATAAAGCTCTGAGGTTAAATAAAAAAATAAACCCAAGAAGTGACTCTATTTTAGAAACCATACCCTCACAGTATTTACCAAGGGATGTAGTGAGCATTTTAACTGAACAGGTGTTTTTTTAAAAACAAAGTGAAAAATTGCAAAGTGAAAATTGCATATTTTTTTACATAGATATGCCAATTCAGTGCCCATTGTGTGCCAGTCTGAAAAGCAAGCCCTCTTATTATTATGCTATGCACTCTGGTTTTGAGGCCCAATGTAGTGATTTATACATATTGTTCTGGCAAGTGTAGAGGCTCTGGGGTGAAATAATAAATAGAACTCCTGAAGTTACCCCATTTTGGAAACTACACCTCTCAAGGTATTTATTAAGGGGTGGAACGAGCATTTTGACACCACAGATATTTTGAATTCAGGCATTAATTAATCAGACCATGCAAAGTGAAAGCTGCTGTATAGGCACACGGCAGGACTCAAAGGAAGGGAGTGCCATTTGAAAAACCCCCTTTAAAAGTGCTCCATTTTGGAAACTACACCCTTCAAGTTATTTTGAAGTTGAGTGAGCATTTTGACACCATAGGTGTTTTGAAGAAATTAACGAGCAGGGGTCGGTTCAAAATGGAAGTTGGAAGTTTTCCACAGATATGGCATTTGAGTGCCTAGTATGCTGCACCCAGCTTGCGTCACTCTTAAGGCCTCATTAGGTCTCAATTGCCAAAGCAGTCATCAGTTCCCTATCATCACAGCACAGGGAGCCAATGGGGTCATAGAGGGAGCCCCCTCCCTCTGCAAACCCCATAAATGCAAGTGAGGAAGGATTCTTACATCCAATAAAAGTTAATATTTACAGATCTTCACTTGATTTTCACCTATTGGCTCGTTTTGTCTGGGTAGCAATCATCAGGGGAAATAAAATGTTTGCCGTCCTATTAGTACACACAAAACTTGTCCTAATCACACAGCAGGAGAAGTTACTTCACAAGACTGAGCTATAGAGCTGCCTCAGCTTCCTCTCTGCTCTGCTTGTCAGGGATTAGGATGCTAAATACAGTTTAATATGATCTTCAGCTGAATGTCTGTAGGAATGGAGTTCATAAGGAGACATGAAGTTCAGAGAGGAGGGTAGGGATGTGGATAATGAGCAGCAGTACTCATATGCAGTGTCCATTACCACAGCCCCACAAAACCAGTCTGTACTCTCTGTACTTCATGTTTCCTTATGATCTCCATTCCCACAGAGATTCAGCTAAAGTTCATCTGTAGTCAGGATCATAATACCTGACAAGTAGGAGAGGATGATGATGAGGCAGCTTTTTAGCTCAGTGTTCTGAAGTAAATTGTCCTCCTGTGTGATTAGGACATGTTATATGTGTACTTCTAGTATGGCGGACATTTTATTTCTTGCTTGATTGCTCCCTAGACAAAACGAGCCATTATAACTAATGAAAGGTATTTGGGAAGATATTTATATTAAAGTAATATTTAAGTATTTTCACTTTTCTTAATTCCTGGAGATCCCTTTAATGTTTATATCCCAAATGATCCAAATTATTCCTTCTTTATTAAGGCTAGCGCAGAACATATATGAATGTAACCGGAATGGGTGGATTACAGTACCCAGAAAGATTATCAAAATTAGGGTTATTTACTTTAGAAAAAAGAGGACTGAGGGGAGATCTAATAACTATGTATAAATATATCAGGGATCAGTACAGAGATCTCTTCCATGATCTATTTATCCCCATGACTGTGACGAGGGGACATCCTCTGCGCCTGGAGGAAAGAAGGTTTGTACACAAACATAGAAGAGGATTCTTTACGGTAAGAGCAGTGAGACTATGGAACTCTCTGCCTGAGGAGGTGGTGATGGTAAGTTCACTAAGAGAGTTCAAGAAGGGCCTGGATGTATTTCTGGAGGGTAATAATATTACAGGTTATAGTTACTAGAGAGGGGTCGTTAATCCAGGGAGTTATTCTGATTGCCTGATTGGAGTCAGGGAAAATTAAAGTGAGGAAAATTGGCTTCTACCTCACAGGGTTTTTTGCCTTCCTCTGGATCAACTTGTAGGAAAACAGGCCGAATTGGATGGACAGATGTCTTCTTTCGGCCTCAAACTATGTTACTATGTTAATGTCTTCCTAGTAATAGCTTATTAAGAGGTGATCTCAACACTGTTCATGATACCATTTAGATAGACCAACACACCTACCGTTGTAAGTCACCAACTCCATCTATTTGTGCATATTAATAAATATCAAAAAGTTAATTTCAGTAATTTAATTCAAAAAGTGAAACTCATATATATTTATTACACACAGAGCAATTTATTTCAGGTTTTTTTTTTCCTTTCAGGTTGATGATTATGGCTTCCAGCTAATGAAAACCCAAACGTTAGTATATCATAAGATTAGATTATATAAGACCAATTCAAAAGTCATTTTAATACAGAAATACTGAAAAGTATGTACAGTATGTGTACTCAATACTTGGTTGGGACTGCTTTTAATGCACCAATGCAGCGTGGCATGGAAGCGATCAGGTGATGTGAGCACTGCTATGGAGGCCCAGGTCACTTTGATAGCAGCCTTCAGCTCATCTGTATTCTGGTGTCTCTCATCTTCCTTTTGACAAAGCCTCAGATTCTCTATGGGGTTTAGGTCAGGTGAGTTTGCTAGCCAATAAAGCACAGCGATACTGTGGTTATTAAACCAGGTATTGTCAACTGTTCACACCGCCAAAAGTACCTGCTGTGCTCTAAGATTTCCCAGTAGACAGCTGTGCTGACTTTGGAGTTGATATAACACAGTGGGTCAACACCAGCAGATGACATGACTCCCCAAACCATGACTGACTGTGGAAGCTTCAAACTGGACCTCAAGCATCTTGAACTGTGTGGTCCTCTCCACTCTTCCTCCAGACTCCGGGACCTTGATTTCCAAATGTAAATTTTACTTTAATCTGAAAACATGACTTTGGACCACTGAGCAACAGTCCAGTCTTTTTTCTCCATGGCCAAGGTAAGGCTGCTTTCTCATCTGCGTTTTTGCTGGATCAGTCATGATAATACAACCGGCTGCATCTATTATGAACGGATCCGGTTAAATTATCTGTGAAATAGCCATAACGGAACTGCACTAAAACCATTCAAAGTCAATGGGTGCCTGATCAGTTCTCTTTTGTGTCCGGTAAAATGATTGACTTACATTGTGTTTTATGCAGGACGTGTCTAGCTCTGCATCCCATTACGTACTTAAAAAAGCTGCTTGCAGCTGTTTTCTGTCGGTATTGGAACGCAACCAAATGGAACAGAAGGCATTCTAGTGCGTTCCATTGTCCCCATTCACTGTCAATGGGACAAAACAGAAGAGTTTTCCTATGATATTGAGATCTTATGATCTCAATACCGGAAAGGAAAAACACTGATGTGAAAACAGCCCAAGACACTTCTAGCGTTGTCTGTGGGTCACGAGTGGCTTGGCACAAGGAATGCAACAGTTGTAGCCCATATCGTCGATACATCTGTGTGTGGTGGCTCTTCACATCTGTGTGTGGTGACTCCAGCAGCAGTCCACTACTTGTAAATTTCCCCCAAAATCTTGAATGGCCTTTTCTTGTCAATCCTTTCAAGTCTGCAGTTTTCAAGTCTTCAGCAATAACCTTGTTTGTGGCTTACCCTCCTTGTGGAGAGTATTGTCTTCTGGACAAATGTCAAGTCAGCAGTCTTCTCCATGATTGTGTAGGCCACGGATACAGACTGTGGGCTCATTTAAAGGATTAAGAAACCTTCCAGGTTTTCTGTTGATTAGCTGATGAGAGTGTGATACCATGAGTCTACAATATTAAATTTCTTACAATTTTCTAATTTTCTGGGATTCTGACTTTTGGGTTTTCGTTAGCTGTAAGCCATAATCATCAACATTAAAATAAACGCTTGAAATAGATCACTGTGTGTGCAATGAATCTATATAAAATATAAAAGTTTCACCTTTTTTTTTTTTTTAAGATTAATGAAATAACTCTTTGATGATATTTTAATTTACTGAGAATATATATATATATAATTTTTTGGTTTGTTTTAATACACTGAGACTCGCCGTGTCTCAAAACCCCTGTACTATTAAACTATAAATGTATTTATCCCCTACAATGAATGGTGTATCAGTAAAAAATAAAAATGCCCAAATTGCCTTTTGTCTCGTCAAACCACAAAATTGTATCAAACACAGCTCTGTAGACATAACTATTGCTCGGCAATCTTTAGCACTGCCTCACTGAAAAGAAAGAGGCAAAAACGATGCGGCTGTCGGAGGAATTTCGTCACCAATTCCATGGGAATAAAAAAACATTGTGTGAATATGCCATAAAACAGACATGTTAGGAGGAGAGTGGACACATTCTCCTTACAAAACAATAAAAAAAATTCCTTTTACCACAGAAAATACTTACATGTTCCCCTAGTCCCAGCTGCCTCTCTCGTGGTTCAAGTGAGTACATACGGTCTTCAACCATTTTCCATAGTGTCTCCATTCCCTCTGGATCCTTAGTAAATGCTTCACTTGCACGCAGCAGCTTCTCCAGTTTCTCCTGCACAGAGAGTAGAGTTAACTACTATATGGACAAAAGTATTGGGACACATCCTTTAAAGACCAGGCCTCAAAAGGTCTCAATGACTAGACACTTTTTTATGATTTTGAGCACAAGGTGGTTTAACAGTCCTAACTTAGTTTTTACTTTTACGTGACAGCAAAGTCTCTTATTAGCTTTAGGGTACCTGCATATGTAGTGAAATACGCACTCTTTTTCCGCGAGTCTTCTGCACATTTTTTTTTGTTTGTTTTATTTTGGGAAAACTACAAAAATTGTGACTACCTATGCGCCTTTTTATGGCAGTCACTAAGGAGCTTCTGGCTGAGTCGCGTCAGCGTCAGGTCATAGTGCGTGCCGGCAGGGAAGAGAGAGGAGCGCGGAGCGTGGGACCGGACGGCAGCGGAACAGGTAAGTATGGTCTTTAAGTGGCTGGGTGGGCTGATCTGAGGTCTGATGGGGTCCCTACGTACAAGTGAGCGCTTCCTTATGGAAGCGCTCACTTGTATTCGCCCTATAAGACGCACCGCATTTTTCCCCCCTTTTTGGGGGAAAAAAAAGTGCGTCTTATAGGGCGAAAAATACGGTAGTTATTTTAATACAAAAGTTATTTAACATTTCCCATATGCCTACTTTATGTTGGCATCATTTTGTAAATTTTACATTATTTTTTAGGACATTAGAAGGCTTAGAATTTTGAAAGCAATTTTTGAAATTTTCAAGAAATTTTTCTAAACAGTTTTGTTATGGACCAATTCAGTTCTGAAGTGACTTTAAGGGACTTACATAATAGAAACCACCCACAAATGACCTGATGTTAGAAACAACACCCCTCAAAACTGATTTTACAAACTTTGTTGACCCTTCAGGTGTTCCAGAGGAATTAAAGCAAAATGGAGGTGAACTTTAAAGATGTCATTTTTTTGCATAAGGGTAAGCAGCAAAGTAATCCTCAATATGTATTACCCCGATTCTGCAGTTTACAGAAACACCCTATATGTTGCAAATTTCTTCATGGGCACACAGCAGGGCTCAGAAGGAGTGCAATACTGTTTTTGGAGTGCAGATTTTGCTGGAATGGTTTTCAAGTGCCATGTCACATTTGAAGAGACCCTGAGGTACCCCTAGAAAGGAAACCCCAAAAATGTGAAACTACACCCCTCAAAGAATTGATCGAAGGATGAAGTGAATGCTTTGACCCAAGAAGTGTTTCATAGAATTTACACTCTTGGCTGTAAACCCCAAATTTTTCATTTTCACAAGGCATAACAGGAGAAAAAGCACTGCACAATTTATTATTCATTGTCCTGAATACAGCAACACCCCATATGTCGTCATAAACTGCTGTTTGTGGACATGCAGCTTTCAGAAAGGAAGGAAAGGCATCAGGATTTTCTAACATGGAATTTGCTGAAATTGTTTTTAGGGGCCATAACCTTCTTATTTTTTTGTTGACCGAGCTGTGTGAGGACTTGTTTGTTGCAGGACAAGCAGTTTTTTTTATGTTTCTAACAATTATCGGGTAAAAATGCTTTTTGATCCTTTTTATACCCTTTTTTCAGGATTTGGGAAAAAAAATTTATATATATATATATATATATATATATATATATATATATATATTTCTGTATTTTTTACTTTTATTTTTTAGGAGGCTCTCTATATGGTAAAAATGAAATAACTTTGTTCTGTGGGTCGATATGTTATGGCGATATCAAATTTATATAATTTTATTAGTACCATTTTGGGATACATGAGAATAAAAAAAAAATAATAAAAAATATAAACATCATCATGTGCATCACCATGTCCGAAAACACCCATATTATTAAAATATAAAAATAAATATTTTTCAAGTACGGCAAACGGCTTAATGCGAGAATGCTCAACTTGCGGCCCTCCAGCTGTTACAAAACTACAACTCCCAGCATGCCTGGACAGCCTAAAGCTATTAGGGCATGCTGGGTGCTGGGATTTGTAGTTTTGCAACAGATGGAGGACCGCTGGTTGAGCATCCCTGGCGTGGAAAAAAGCGTTAAAATGGCCAATTTGCCATTTTTTTCCCATCGCTTCTCTTACCCCAAAAAATGTAATAAAACCTGATAAAAAAAATCATACACTCTCCAAAATGGTTTCAATAAAAACTACAGATTGTCCCGCAAGGAATGAGCCCCCATACAGCTCAGTAGATATAACTATAAAACAGTTAACATTTATTTTTACACTATTTAGACATAAAAAACCTATACATATGTGGCACTGTTGTAATCGTACTGGCCCAGAGAATGAAGGACACAGGTCAGTAACGCCGTGGGAACAAACCCCATTTGGAATTTTTTACCCGCTTACCACTACATTGTATGTCATATTAAATGGTGACATTAGAAAGTTCTTCAAGATCCAGTGGAAAAAAAAAAAAAAAATCATCTATTGCACTGTATAACACACTGACACTAGGCCTGATCATATCCTGCCTCTGGTAGGGCCTGTCAGGCTTCAGTACATGTACTCCGGCTGCCATGGTAACCATCGAGATGGTGCAACCAGAGGATAGGTCATCAATATATACTGCCTGCACAACTCCTTTAAGTTACTGCTAAGTTATCCCTTATCGACAGGATAGAGGATAATTAACTATTAGATTGGTGGGGGTCCTACCACTGCAACAGGGATTCCATACCCCATGAAGCCCCCCCAAAATGAATGGAGCAGCTGGATAGGCATGCGCGCAGCTGCTTCTTTCATTTGTATTATTATAGCCATTGTACTCTGCCATCTCTGGAACTCCTATAAAGATAAAATGAATGGAGCAGTTTTGCATTGTGTCTGACAGCTTCCTCGTTTTGGGGGCGCCACCTATCTAATAATTATCTTCTATCCTGTGGATAAGGGATAACTTAGCACTAACTCCCACTATTGATCTACTTCTACAACCCGTAAAACCTTTAATATATTTTCCTGGGCCCTGCTTCCCCTGTAGGTCTTGCAGGAGCCTTATGGAACGCTTGCTCTGTCTGCAACAAACTTTGCTACATTTATGACTTTTTGATAAAAAAAACACAACACACAAACTTTTCTTTCTGGGTTTAACAGAAACATGGCAGACACTCTCTGACACTGCCTCCCCTGCTGCGCTATATTATAGCGGATTGTATTTTACTCACACCACCCGCCTACAGCCCAACTCCACTGCCACCCTCCATTATGCTCCCTTCATTTGAAATGCATTCTGTCCGCATCTACTCTTCCTCCAAGTAGCTGTCATCTACCACCCTCCAGGACCAGCCACCATTCTTCCTTGATCACTTCAACACCTGGCTCCTACACTTTCTTTCTGGTGACCTCCCCCCTATCATCATTGAGGACTTCAACATCTTCATTGACACTTGTCACTCTTGTGATCCTTTCTAACTCGCTTCTCCCCCTATCCGATCACAACCTACTCACATTCTCTTCACTGGTCTCTTCAGCTGATCCCCCAGTCTACACGCTAGAAGCCTGACCAAAGAACTGAGGCAAGCTTCCAGGGCTGCAGAGCGGTGATGGAAGAAATCCCATTCTATGGAGCATTTTACCACATACAAACAATCCCTCATTTTCAAGTCCTCACTCGCTGCTACAAAACAGGCCTACTTAATACCTCTCATATCGGGGCGTGTCCAGACGCCGGCTGAGATGGCCGCCTGAATTCCTCGCTCCTGCCAGAGCTCCGCTAATAAGGCCAGCCACATCTGACTGAGGCACCAAATGGGGAGAAAAACAAGCTCCCGGGGCTCTCCTCGACCCCCTCGTTCTCCCTCACCTGCTAGGACCCTGGAAGCCTGCTGGGATCGTGGTCTCCGACAAGGCGCTGGCGGCCGCCGCGCGACCACTACAGGGACGTCCCGCCATTCCTCCCTGCCGCCAGCTGGAATCGGCAGACGCGGGGGCTCCAGGGAGGATCCTGACTGCGCTCCCCCGCTCACTTCATCTCTGCCTGGCCGGCCAGACGCTGCGGTCCTCCTTTCCGATCCCTCTGAGGAGGTGAAGACATCGGGCCAGACAGCGTCTTCCTCCACTCCTGGATCCAAGATGGCGCCCGCGCACCACGAGGCGGGAGGCCCTGTACAGAGCTCAGGTACTGTCTCCTCTCCTCTGCCTTCCTCCCCTGGCTCTTATGCCTCGTCTGAGTCTGCGGGTCGGACCCCACCTGCTCCCTCATGGCTCAATGATCCTGGGAACAGCCCCTGCCTCAATATGGAGGATTCCAGGGTCCTCACTACTGCCACTCTCAGGGGGGACCCCCGCCCATCCTCCAGTGCCCCTGCCCCTGGGCATCCTGCTCCTCCACCTCCCCCACCATCGCAATGGGAGACCTACCTCACACAGTTTCCCACTAAAGAGGACTTTAAAATCTTGATATCAGAGGTCACGGGTGCCTGCAGGGCTGAAATTGCACTGGTCCGTGCTGACATCAAACATATTGCGGACCGGGTGGAGTCTCTGGAAGAGGCGCATGATGATACCAGGAATTATATTTCTACGCTGCATACCTCTATGTCTTCTCAAAACTCCGCCCTCAGAGAGATGGGTCGGCACCTGGAGGACTTGGATAACCGAGGTCGCAGGAATAATATTCGGGTCAGGGGCTTGCCTGAAGCTACAGGAGATGAGGATCTTTTTGCCACCCTGGAAGCCATCTTTAATCTTGTACTTGGAGAGCCACAGTCTCATAAGATCAAACTGGACCGCGCCCACCGAGCTCTTAGGCCTAAGGGCCCTCCATCTCGCCCACGGGATGTGATATGCTGTGTCCATGACTACTCTACTAAGGAGGCGATAATGGCTAAAGCACGTAATCTCCGCAATTTTGAATTTGATGGAGCCCCAGTCCAACTCTTCCCGGACTTGTCCTGGATAACTCTACAGAAAAGGAGGCATTTGCAACCGCTCCTCACAGCACTACGAGACCGGCAGATTCCATATCGTTGGGGCTACCCGTTCTCTCTCTCTGCTAGGCATCAAGGCAGACTGGGGACACTTCGTTCATTTGCTGACCTTCAGCTTTTCTGTGAGGCCATGGAAATTCCTATCCCTAACATGGAGGACTGGGAACTGGTTATGCCTGTGCCACCGCCTTCACAGGTCTGGACTCCTGTTACCCGTAAAAGAAGAGCGGGTCAATCCGTTGGGCCCTCAAGGAGGCTGCCGTCGCCCCGACAGACTCCTCTTTCTGCCACTCAGCGTCCAGTGAACTGATCTGCTTCATATGCCGCTCCCTTAAATAGATGGACCTGTTATAGTTCATAGTCCACTTACTTGTTTGAGGTCCCCTTTTTGACCAATTGGATCGCTATCGAGTTCTAACTATATATGGAGGACACTGTCTCCTCTCAGGTTTTTTCTGTCTCAGATATATGCTTATGTGCCATCAAAGGGGTCTACCCCACATGACTTGTTTACAGCCATTTTACTTACTCTGGTTATGTTGCGTTTTATGAAGTTCCTTTTGACTTTACTAGGTATTGGGTTGTTTGCCTTTCTGCCTACCTCTGACACCGTCTCTACTCGGGAGGCTCTCCCCTTAGTCTCCGGCAGGGTTTTGATTCCCTGGAATAGTCTCTTTTGTTGTTCACTCGTAATGACTGTTTATGTATTAATGTGGTTTTGTCTCTCCCTACCTTTTGTTTCCATCCTTCTGTACGATTATATGGCTGATCGGGGCCCTGACCCTCCTGATCGACGGATTTATACACACGAGCTCAAGATCCAGGTTTTTAAGCTGGGGGTTCTCCATGATATGTCTTAGCTACTTCTCTTGCAGGGGGCTGGTGAGTTGAATATTTTGTCTGTGGTCCCATCTCTCTTTTTATCATGGCGAGCTATGTAACTTTAAATGTCAAGGGACTTAATTCCAATGCAAAAAGGAAACTCCTCTTGCTGGAATTAAAATCTCTTAAAGCAGATGTGGTCTTTCTGCAAGAAACCCACCTTGAGGATACATCTTCTTTTAAGTTTCTCTCACATTTGTACCCGGTGATTTACACTGCATGCCATTCTCGTCGTAAGGCGGGAGTTGCGGTTCTCATCTCTGCACAATGCCCACTCACAGTGACCTCGTCTGTTCTGGATCCCCAAGGTAGATATATTATATTGAGAGGCACGCTTCGAGGCCTCCCTATTACTCTTTGTAATTTATATGCTCCCAATACATCCCAGATAAATTTCTTGACCAGAACCTTAGCCAAAGTCTTCAAACGTGCAGATCCTATTACGGTGATAGGGGGGGATTTTAATGTCCTTTTTTCTGACAATATGGATAGACTAGCGTTACCTGGGAAACCATTACACCCATCGCAGCAGAGGTTAGCGAGGGAATTTCGCCGCTTGGTTCGTAGATATTCATTATACGATCTCTGGAGAATAGCTAACCCGACCGACAGATCCTTCTCCTTTTACTCGGCGCCACATGGGACACACACCCGAATAGATTATTTTTTGGGGACTATCTCCACGTTGCGGCTTCTACAAGGGGCAGATATGGGGACCATTACCTGGACTGACCACGCACCAGTGAGGATTACTCTGGGCGAGGGGATTGGTCGTACACGTAGTTGTCACTGGCGACTTAATGATTCCCTGCTCAAGAACACCCTATCCCGTACTGAGCTCCGGGATTGCCTTAGACAATATTTTGCCCACAACACTGGGTCTGTTGAGGATCCTGGTTCTCTATGGGAGGCGCATAAGGCAGTCATGAGGGGTCATTGTATTGCTCTGGGCTCTAGGTTGAAGAAGGACTCCCAGGAGACAGTTAGAGCCCTTAGATCTCGTTTAAGTAAGTTGGAGGAGCGTATGTGTTCTCACCCCTCAATCCCTACTCTCAAACAAATTGTGGACGTCAGGGCCCAATTGAGCAGGAATGCGCATGCGAAAGTGGACAAACTGTTGTTGTTTACCCGTCAACGTTACTATGCGTGGGGGAATAAGCCTCACTCATTATTGGCTAAACAACTTAGACAGTCCTCCTTACAATCGGGCCCTGGGGCTATCAAGAGAGCTGATGGTTCGGTGACATATGACCCTAGGGAGATAGCAGATCGGTTCTCCTCTTATTACTCTGATCTGTATAACCTACCCAATGAACTGCCTACGAATCCTCAGGACAGAGATCGTCTGATTGATTCGTATCTACAGTCCTGTCATCTTCCCACCCTTTCACCTTCAGATAGAGCAGCCCTTAATGAGCCGATTGCTGCGGAAGAAATAATGGAGGTGATTACGCATCTCCCTGATGCAAAGTCCCCTGGACCTGATGGGTTTACATATAAATATTATAAAACATTTCAGGATTTGTTACTTCCTCATATGCAGTCTCTCTTTAATGGCTTCTTGACTGGAAGGGCTGTCCCTCCTCTCATGACTCAATCCTTCCTAGCCTTGATACCTAAGCCAGGCAAGGATCACCTTGAACGGCAGAATTATAGGCCAATTGCGTTGCTGAATTCTGACCTTAAAATTTATTCCAAAGTCCTAGCTAATCGCTTGAATACTTTCCTCCCCTCTTTAATACACAAAGATCAGGTTGGTTTCGTCCCCTGCCGTCAAGGGAGTGACAATACAAGGCTGGCCTTTCCTCTTTGCCACTTTACGAGCCTTTGGCTTTGACGGCACATTTTTGCAAGCAATAAGGGGGCTTTACTCCTCTCCCTCAGCGACAGTCAAACTACCCCACTCAAACTCGGGTTTGATCCGCATCTCTAATGGGACGCGGCAGGGTTGCCCTTTATCTCCACTTCTATTCGCACTTTGTATTGAACCATTGGCGGCAAAAATTCGCAACCATCCTGATATTAGGGGGGGTCAGACTGAAGGATAAGGAGTTCAAGTTATCTCTTTATGCAGATGACGTCCTCCTCACCCTCACGGGTTTACATGTATCTCTCCCTAATCTTCAGACGACCCTGCGGGAATATGGCCATTTATCGGGTTATAAGGTGAATACTTCTAAAACTGAAGCTTTACCGATTAATGTTACAGATGCCCACATTGCACTTTTAAAATACAACTATCACTTCCACTGGAAGTCCGACGCCCTTCGGTACCTAGGGATCAACATTACTCCGAGATATGCAGACCTATATAAACACAACTTCCCTTCTATCTTTAGTGAGCTTAAACTGCTTCTATCTAAATGGTAGTCATTACCACTCTCCCTTTTGGGGCGCATGGCGGCCATAAAAATGACCATATTGCCGAAGATACTGTATCTTTTTGAAACACTGCCCATCCCGGTCCCTCTGAGAGAACTTCGGTCTTTTCAGTCTCATGTCCTCAAATTTATCTGGGCACACAAAAGACATAGAATTCCTAGGTCGGTCCTCTTAGCCAGTAGGGGTCAGGGTGGACTGGGTGTGCCAGATTTTGTTAAGTATTACTGGGCTGCTCAATTACGCTACGTACCGGCCTGGACCTCTCTACTTCCTTTTTCTGTTTGGATGCAGATTGAGCGGCTATGGCTGGCCCCGGTTCATCCTAACTCTTTGCTATGGACAGGCCCTTGTACTTCTATCCAGGACAGAGACCTGTTGGGCCCTATGAGATGTACCAAAATGATATGGCGCACTTGTAGTGCTAAATTTCCCCTGGCATCCCGTAACTCGGCAATGACCTCCTTCCTGTATCACCCCTTGCTCCCATCTAGTCTCACTGGTATAGCAACAAGAGTGTGGTTTCGAGCTAAGGTCTTTCGGTTTGCGGACATAGTGGACCCATACACTAGGGAACTGTTGTCCTTCTCCGCCATACAATCGAAGTACGATCTGCCGTCGGAGGCTGCTTTCTTTTATTCACAGCTCCGACACTTTGCGCAAACCATTTTTTTTGGGCTCTCTGTCTCTCTCCCCACAGCCTTTGAGCGTATATGTAGAGCAGGGGTGCATACTAAAGGCCTAATATCTGGGATATACTCCATATTGGTCACCCCACACCCAGATAGGTTGACAAGACATTCATATATGATTAAATGGGAGGAGTATTTGGGAAGGGTACTCCCGGATTCGATCTGGTGTCTCATATGGAGGAGAGCTGCTAAATCCTCCATGTCAGTAATGGCTCAGGAGAACCAATATAAAATTTTAATGCACTGGTACCACACCCCAGCTCTCCTGCATAGGATATATCCATCAGTGTCAGACAAATGTTGGAGATGTCATTCCCAGATAGGGACCCTGTTTCACATTTTTTGGGATTGTCCTAGTATACGACCATTCTGGATCACAGTTAAGGCTTTACTTAACAGCATTTTTGATTATGATTTCCCTATGGACCCCATTTTGTTTCTCCTGAACATCTTCCCCAATACTCTTAGGACTCACACTCGGAAGCTCATAACCCAGATTCTCACAGCGGCACGGTGTCTTATCCCGAGGTTTTGGAAACAATCAGGCACACCTGTGCTCTCTGATTTATACGCTAGGGTGGTTGAGATTCGTACCATGGAGTACTCCACAGCCCTCTATCAAGATAAGGTTGATCAGTTTCACGCCATATGGGACGTATGGGATGATTATTGGCTTACACACCAGCTTTGAGCTACCCGACTCTTCGTTTGCATCATGTTCCCTTCCTCTCACCTTCACCCTCCATTGTCTGTGTCTTTATGTCTTGTGTACTCTTCCTGTGTAACTGTTTACTCAGTTTTGACCTACTACTTGAATGCCTGTTATTGTTGTGTCTACCTTATTTTATATGAAAAAATAATTCCACACTGAAACTCTGTTTCTTTCTGACGCTTCAGTATGCTTTACTTGTATCTCATATAATGGTATTATTTTGCTTTACATTGTACCGATTTTGATATATGCCTTCTTCTATTTGATTGTGTTTTGTTGTGAAATACCATCTGTATTATTGTGGATTCAATAAATATACAATTATAAAAAAAAAAAAAAATACCTCTCATATCTTGTCTCACAACCCTGAACAACTTTTTAACACTTAACTCTCTTTTTCCCCCCAGTGTCCCCGCCCTCACCTCTCATCTTAGATGAGGACTTTGCCATATAATTTAATCAAATGATTGACAATATCAGAAAAAGCTTTAGCCTACAATCTCCATGGTTCCTCTACACATCTAGTCCTCTTCCCCCAAAACCTACTGCTCCATCATTACAGAGGAAAACCTTTCCACCCTATTCTCCAGATAACATCTCACCACTTGAGCACTTAACCCAATTCCATTCCACCTAATCTTCACCACAGTGTTTATACCAGCCCTAACATCTCATCAACCTATCAATAATAACTGGTGTCTACCCCTCTGGTTTTAAATATGCTGCCATTACACCCATCCTCAAAAAGCCTTCCCTTGACCCATCTTCTCTGTCTAGTTATCTATATCCTTTCTCCCATATGACTCAAAGCTACTTGAACAACATTTCCACCTTGAATTGTCCTCTCACCACTCTTCCTGCTGCCTCTCTGACCAGCTACAATCTGGCTTCCGACCCCACCACTCAAATAAAACAACCCTTACCAAAGTCACCAAAGACCTGCTCACTGCCAAAGCCAAACAACATTACTCTGTCCTCTTCCTTTGACATCGTCGACCACTCCCTTCTGTTACAAACTCTCATCTCTTGGCATCACGGACTTGGCCCTCTCCTGGATCACATCATACCTCACATACCAAACATTTAGAGTCTCCCACTCTCACACCACCTATTTGTCTCATCCTCTCTCATCTCTGACAGCTAATAGAGTCCCATGGATTTCAGTTTCACTTTTATGCTGATGACACACAAATTTGCCTCGCTGGTCAAGATATCAACACCATACTATTCAGAATCCCACAATGCCCATCTTCTATATCCTTCTTCTCCTCTCGCTTTCTAAAACTTAACATGGATAAAACAGAATTTATCATCTTTCCCCCATCTCACTCAACCCCTCCAACAGACCTATCACAATGGCTGCATACTCTCCACGGTCAACCAACTCTGCTGCCTTGTAGTAACTTTGAGTCTGCCCTGTCCTTCAAACTGCACATCCAAGCCCTTCTACCACCTTATTCCAACCCAAAAATATCTCTCGCATCCACGCATTCCTCAGCCAAGAATCTCTCCTCTGCCTCTCTATTTGCCAATCTCTTCAATGGCTCCCCATTGGGAATTCAGTTTAAAATACTAACAAATACATATATGGTCGTCCACAACCTGTCCCTTCCATACATCTGTGAGCTACTTTCCCGATACATCTCTGATCCTCACAATACCTCCTTCTCTACTCTCCTCTTGTCACCTCTTACCACAATTGTCTCCAAGATTTCTTCCGTGCATCCTCTATACTCTGGAAGTCTCTACTCCAACATACCAGACTCTCACCTACAATGGAAACCTTCAAAAGAAACCTGAAAAACTCACCCCCTAGTGCTATACCCCTATGAGCAGCTTTACCCTCACCTACTGTGTCCTTCCTAATCTCATAGATTGTAAGGTCCTCTCTCCTTCTGTACCAGTTTGTAACTCGTCTTGTTCATGCTTATTGCATTTTTTTGGTAATATACCCCTTTTCATATGTACAGCGCCAAGGAATGAATGGCACTTTAATAATAAATAACCAGAATAACCCTTTAATACTTCAGCATACAAAATATTCTGGACAATGTAAACATTTTCAACTTTGTAGCAACAGTGTGGGGAAAGCCCTTTTTCTAGCATGAATGTGTCCCAGTACAAAAGAAAGGTCCATAAAGGCATTGTTGGGGAGATCCAACCCCATCAAACACCTTTGGGATGAACTAAAACAGAGATTGCAAGCCAGGCCCTTTCATCCAACATGTCTGCCCTCACCCTCACAAATGCTCAAGCTTCCAACCGAAACTCAAATCTTGTAGAAAGTTGTCTCAGAAGAGTGGAAGCTGTTTTAGCTGCAAAGAAGGGGGGACCCAATTACATATTAATACTTATAGATTTTGAATGGGATGCCATAAAAACTTCTGAAGGCTTAATGCGCAAGTGTCCCAATGCTTTTGTCCACGCAGTTTATCTATAGAGAACTTCTCATGATTACATGACTTACCTTAGAAACATTAGGAACAAACTTTGTATCCCCAAAGGATTTGTAGTTTCCCATGTTAGCAAAGAATCCAGCAGTGTAAACTAAGAGGGCCTATGGAAGCAAGAGGGGAGAATAGTTAATATAAAAAGAACATCAGCTAAGACCATCACAGTACCACAGACACTACAGAAAGAGGCTGTCTTCTTTACTCATTTACCTTATACAAGTGGAGCATCAGAGCATTTCCTTGATCCCCGTGCCTTGCGATGTATCACACAGGGCAAGGTCTATTTGTTTACTGCCAGTGACGTACTGGGCTTCTCCTCACTATGCTAGGTGGAGACGTTTGCCTAACAGTGAGCCAGGTGACGTCACCAGCACAGATGGGAGGTGTATAGCGCTGTCCTAGGCTATTTTACAGGCAGGTAATGATGGCTGCCAACCAGGGCTGTGGAGTCGATAAGCCAAAGCCCCGACTCCTCAATTTCCCCTGACTCCCACTTCCAATCCGACTCCCAATCCAACTCAGACTCCCTCATACATGGCGCATGTTTAAGTGATAACGTTAAACAAACGTTGCATAAATCAATAGTACAGATATGTAATGACAAAAAGAGTTTGTAATAAATGTTTTACTAGATATCTTTACTCTGAACTTTCAGTATCAGGCTTCTCTGGGTACAGCTCACTAAGGGCTTGATGTATAAAAACTGTCTAGGTCTAAGACTTTCTTTGTTGCCCATAGCAACCAATCAGAGCTCCCCTTTCATTTCTCCAGAGCACTATATGAAATGAAAGGGGAGCTCTAATTGGTTTCTATGGGCAATAAAGAAACTTCTACACCTAGACAGTTTTCATATATGAGGCCCCAGGTGTTTTACATCAGAGGAAAAGCAAACTAAAACATAAAGCATACAGAGAGAACATGCACTGGACTTGATTTATGCACAGTTTATTGAAAGTTTAGATATACTAAGAAGTATTTGCCTTAAAGGGGTATTCTCAGCACATTGAGTCACTGACTGACAGGCATTTTGCACTCATTATGTCTCCTCAGTCTGTGGTGGGGTCTCCAGCAGTTATTAGCATATATTAACTTACTCTGACAGGGCAGGAGGTTGTGATCTCTAACACAATTACAGGTAAAGCCATCCTTCTCAGTCCTCAAGACATTTTGCTTACTGAGGTCACTGCTGCTCTCAGCCAATCAGATAACAGTCTTTCTGGTCTGCAGGTTATCATAGAAACCTGTGTGCAGTCAGAGACCTGCTGAACTGTCTATAGCTCATGACTGACCACTGTATTTAGAAAATGTCTTCTTTTAACTGTCCCTTTATGTTAAAAGCTAATCTTTGTAACTAGTGAGAAAACCTCTTTAATCCTGTTTTCTCTAGCAGATCTGAGATGAGTGCAGCCATTCCTTCCCAGTGCCTTTTTCCTCTGATCTGTAACAGAGGAGTTTCACTTCTGAGCATCTACATGAAGGGCAGCACACAGTCACCTCAACTAAAAGCCTAGATCCTTAGTTCAGGAATAGAACAGACATAGGTAGGACATTTCATCATGTTCACAAATTCTTATGAAAATATATTCAGCACATACTAAATGTACCAATTTATTATATATTTTAGGAGTCGGGGTAGGTCCATTTTATACCAACTCCACCAAAATGGTCACTGTCTCCACAGCCCTGCTGCCAACGATGTTGAAGATGTCAAGGAGAGCGCTATGCATCAGCTACTGTTGTCATCAGACGACCTTGTGGTGGTGTTACAGTATGGGCAGGTGTGTCTAGCAGGGCTGTGGAGTCGGTCACCATTTTGGTGGAGTCGGAATAAAATGGACCGACTCCGACTCCTAAAATATATAATGAATTAGTACATTTAGTTCAGTGCAATAAGTGCTGAATATATTTTTATAAGAACTTGTGAAAATGATGAAATGTCCTATAAATGTCTGTTCTATTCCTGATCTAAGGATTTAGGCTTTTAGTTGAGATGACTGTGTACTGCCCTTTATGTCCAGTGCATGTTCTCTCTGTATGCTTTATGTTTCCTCTGAGCTCATGTGTGGAGAGGTTAGCTGCTCTCATGGCTTCTATCTGCTGCTGATGTAAAACACCTAGAGCCTTATGTATGAACACTGTCTAGGTGTAGAAGTTTCTTTGTTGCCCATAGCAACCAATCAGAGCTCCCCTTTCATTTCATATAGTGCTCTGGAGAAATGAAAGGCGAGCTCTGATTGGTTGCTATGGGCAACAAAAAAAGTCTTAGACCTAGACAGTTTTCATACATCAGGCCCAGAGGCGTAGCTGCTGGGGGGAGGGGATGCTCCGGGCCCAATACCTCTGGGGGGCCCAGCAGGGATGGCCTTAGTACAATCAGGCGAATACAAGTGAGCACTTCCATTATGCATTATGGAGTCTGATGGGGGCACATTCTGATGATCTGAGGTCTGATGGGGGGTACATTCTGCTGATCTGAGGTCTGATGGGGGCACATTAAGCCGATCTGAGGTCTGATGGGGCAAGGGACTGTTAGTTTAGTGATGTAAAAGCTTGGGACAGATTTCCTTTAACATAGGAGTCCCCTTTTTTACTCCTATTGATCCTATATTTTACTGCATTATGTGGTAGAGTATTTAGAGTAGGGTATGTAGAAAGTCTATTGTAATGTACTTAACAGCATAGATGATCTAGCAGTTTATATAGTCATCTTGCTAATACAGTATTATAACCACAACTAGTAGTATGTGCCTGTGAAGTTGGAAACATGCGTTTAGGAAGCCAATAAGTGGGGGGCCCACTCAAGTATGTTTCGCCCCCCCATGTGCTGAACCTCTAGCTACGCCTCTGATCAGGCCCTTAGTGAGCTGTACCCAGAGAAGCCTGATAGATTACAAACTGTTTTTGTCATGACTTATCTGTACTATTGATTTTATGCAAATTTGTTTAAAGTTATCACTTAAACATGCTCCATGTATGAGGGAGTCGGAGTCAGGGGAAATTGAGGAGTCGGAGCTTTGGCTTACCGACTCCACAGCCCTGGTGTCTAGTCAATAAAGAACTGCCGTACACTTTGTGAATGGTACAGTGACAAGCCCACAGTACTTGAATAACATAATTAATCCAGTCATTGTGCCACTGCATGAACAACACAGACCTAATTTTATCTTCATGGACGACTATATGCCAGCTCATCGAGGTCACATCATTAGGGAATGGCTGCTGGAGAATGGGGTACCTCAAGTGGCGGTGCCTGCACTTCCTTCAGACATGAATCCCATTGAAAACTGATGGGATCGCCATGTAAAGGCTCGTAACTCTGTACCCCAGAACCTCAATGATCTGGGGGCCACCCTTCAAGAAGAGTGGGATGCCATGCCTCAGCAGAAAATAAGTCGACTTGTGAACAGCATGAGACATCATTGTCAAGCTGTAATTGATGCTCAAGACCATATGACAAGTTATTGAGACATTTTTTGTGGGGGTATATCCACCACTGTTCTTGGCTTTTATTTCAATAAATTATCTGAGATGAGGAAATCACCATTGCATGTTTCTACTTAAATGCTCTTTCATGATAGAATATCACTGTAGAGTAAACTTTTTATGTTTTCAATAAATTTCACCCAAAAGCCAAACATTTTCTACTCATTCAAATTATCAACTTTTTGTGAGTAGTGTATACCATATTTTTGCCCTATAAGATGCACCTAGGTTTAAAGGTGGAAAATAAGAAAAATTACTCCTACCGGTAATTTGATTTCCCGTAGCTTCCATAACAGCACTGCTAGGAGGATGACCATGCCTCCCAAAGAAAGTAAACACCAACAGAAGTCTCAATAAAAGGACACCTCCTCCTACCTGCTTCAGTTAATGACAGAGAACCGAAAATGCTTCACAAACTATATTATTTCTGAAATATTAATACAGATATGCAGTTAAAAAAAAAAAAAAAAATGTACACTTTTTTTTAGCAAACAGAAAGGGAGGGAAATACCCAGTGCTGTTGTGGAGGCTACAGGAAATGAAATTACCAGTAAGGGTAATCATCAAATCATGATCTTTTCCCTAACACCTCCACACCGGCACTCGGAGGAATTTCAGAGCAGATATATTGGGGAAGGGGGGGGGGTGTTTTGCTGATAAGAGCAAGACTTCAGGTTCGGATACTCTTTAAAGAGAGACTCTTAACTGAACTACAGCTACACTTCAAAGGAAGGTTTATAATATGATTTTATTAAATATAATAAGTAGTGTATACATATAGTGATATAATGTCCTTCTTTTGCACTTATCTATAAACAAAGGATAAAGAACATAATACACAATTATATCAACACTTCATCTGGAGTCCTGACTACATCTAGAATGAAGGTACATACATCACCAATTGAGTTATCATCATCTGACAGCGACATCAGCTGGGAAGCCCTTTCAGCGAAAGCAGTCAGAGTCTCGATTGGGAAAACACCGGTCCCTACACGAGGCGTCCCCCCGTAGGACGAGCTTCTGCCTTATTTCCTGAAGGGTTACAGCTATATACCCATTAAACAAAGAGCTCCATTCCCTAGTGGAACGTAGCCAGCACATGCGCTGTATAATTGTCACTGTGTACGTGTTGTTCATCTGCTCTCACCGCAGACCTTGGAGCGGCCAGTTCCCAGGTCCGCAGCGAGTCAGAATCCCAAAACAACCTGATGTTTCTCAGGCCATCTTCTCAAAACAACCTGAAGTTTCTCAGGCCATTTTCTGAAAATAACCTGAAACGATCTTAAGTTTCCCAGGCCAGAAACAAAATGGTCAGAAACTACATCTTCACACTTTAGGGGGTAACTACAGCTGAAAGGACCTTTTCTCCAAACGACAGATCCCGTTAGCCATGACATCAAGTTTGTAGTGCCTAAAGAATGTCATTCAATTAGACCATGTGGCCACTTTTGTACCCTGGTGTGGCATGACTAAGTAACTACCTGGAGGATAGGCTTGGGCCCTGCAAAGCACGGAAGAGAAATACATAGTCAGAATGTCCATTGAATCAAGAAGCAGGGTCCAGTACAACGTAAAGCAGATACTTCAAAACACCTTCGTACAAGGAACTAGACTGGCTAGTGACCAAGATTGCTCAAGCGTCTTACTGGAGTAGGAAGCGCCTTTAAATACTTCCTGCAACCCAGCCATAAGCCGATATCTGAATTTTTAGGGTACTAGTTCTAAGGCCCTTATCAAACCCTTTCGGCAAACATTCTAAAATCAGGCCCACATTTTACCGATTCCGAGGAGCCCAAAGCTGCAAAGGAGAGAAAGGTATTCCATTTCCACACACAAATTTTGGAGGTGAAGTTTTGGGATGTTTGTATGGAAGGCTGGACCCTGATGGAGAAGGTCTGGAATTGAAGGCAGTATTCCCCTGCTAACAGTTTCTGGAGCAGGGGAAACCAAGACCTTTTTGGCAAGTAAGGGACAATCATTATTACTTGTGCCCACTCTTCCCTTATCTTCATTAGAGTCCTCGGGATCAGAGAGAACGGAGGGAAACCATAGAAGAGGCCTTGGGCCACGTCAATGAGAGGGCATCTGTCCGATTCAGATCATTTTGGGGACAGATAGAATAAATATTTTCCACTTTCCTGTTCTGTTTGGGGGGAGTACAGGTCTAGGATTGGAAGAACCCACTTCTCTGAAATCTGACTGAAAATTTCTGTGTTCAAGGACCACTCTACTTCCTTAAGGATCTGCCCGCTGAGAAAGTATGCCAAGTTCTCCTCTTCCCTTAGATGAACTGCAGAAATGGACTCCAGTTGTTTCTCTCCCCATGTGATTATTTTTCCCGAAAGAGCAGCCAAGGTCCTACTCCTTGTACCCCTTGGCAATTTTAGGTATGCTACTGTTGTTGCATTGTCGGAAAATACCTTTACATAATTACCCTGGATTATCGGTTTCAGGCTCAGAAAGGATTGAAAAACTGCCGACAACTGAGGTTTGAAGAGCATAGAGACATCTGAGGACTCCCGATTGAACTATTTTGTGCAGATTATGGGCTACCCACCCCTTGCATCGGTGGTCACTGTAATTTGATTCTGTGGCCACCACTGGACTCCTGATTGCAGATGCTTTTCTAGCATCCACCAGATAAGAGATCCTTTTACTTGATCTGGAATTTTTACTTTCTTCTCAAAAGAATTTTGCTGTTTGTCTGGACTACCAGACCCATCGTCCCCATCTGAAAAAACTTGTGCTGGTTAACTGCAGAATTCATTTCGTCCCTAATAAGGGTTCTAAGATTTTCCATAAAGGATGGAAATTCTTCCGCTACCACCTTTCCCATACAACGTAGACATACCGGCTTTTTACATGGAGGGGGTAGACCTTTCCTGCACATGGCACATTTCTTTTTCGCAGATTCACCACCCGTGGCCATTGTAGGGACAGCTTCTCTAGCCTAGAGAGCACATATGCATGAAATTAGAATCCCCTTTAAGGCCAACACTAACATCTAGGTGGTGAATTGCAGGGAATATAAATCCCACCAAACCCCAAATGCAGACGAAGGAGGTCTCTTACCAGGCTGAGGGATCTGCAGATCAGCATGGGACATCTCCAGCGTCAGACATCTTGCTGTCAGTAGTAGGAGACTACACCGTCCTTTAGCTGCAGATCCATTTTTCCGTGACGGAAATGCATCACTCGCCGACAGAAGCAGCAAAGCGCAGTGTGCTTCGGGAATCCTCCTGCCCACAGAGGATTCCCATCTGCTGGGGCGCAAGCAGTGCCGGGATGCCCAAAGTGGGACTTACTCCAAGAGACAGAGAAGCAGAGCCCTCGTTCCAGCCAGGGCCTCTGTCCCCTGCTCAGCCCTCCCAGGAAGCGACGATCTTCAAGTCAGAGCCCTGGAGGATTCCACACGTCCTGAGGGACAGGGAATAACAAATAAAGCAGGTAGGAGGTATCTTTTGAATGTGAAAAAGACCCCCATTTAGACCTGAGCCGAGACAGACAATGTGAATATGACCCGCAATCAGACCTAGACCGCCAATGTTAATCAGACCTCAGAGCATGCCAAAAATATAAAAATCAACTTACCTCTCCTGCTCCGGACGCCGCCTCTGCCCCTGAGATCCAGCACTCTTCCTGCCACACTGTGACCCAATGTTGCCCAGCATGAAGTCAAAGAGTGCACCGACATCCTTATGCTATGCGCAGGTCACAGGACAGCATGCAGAGCCTTGCAGGAGAAGACCAGGAAGGAGTGAGTACAGAGCTCGCACAAGGAGAACTGAATTCACCACTTCCTGATCCTCCTGTACTAATAGGCGCGTCAATAATGAAAGCGCTCATTAGTATTCACCCCATAAGATGCACTGAAATTTTCCTCCACTTTTAGGGGAAAGAGTGCATCTAACAGGGTGAAAAATACATCATTTTACACACTTGTCATTAGTAGAATGGAACAAGCATTCTTGTGCCTGTCTAGATATAATGTGATATTCCTACGCTCCTCAATTCCTAAGACCTTTACTGATCATGGAAAGAGATTCACTTGAATGGGGCCGAGTTGCTCCTAGGCCACGTGACCCATGAACATGTCTTTACTGGCCTAGAAAAAGCTGTGAAAAGGCCGCGGCACTCAGAGGAGCACCGATGCCTTCTCAAACAGCTGGATTGGATGGATTTCCAGGTGTCAGACCCCCACAATCATGTACTGCCAACTTATCCTGAGGATAGGTGATCAGTTATGATGTCTTGAAAAACCCTGTTCATAACACCTACAGGGCAATGATGTTTAAAGGGAACCTGTCAGCTCTGAAACACCCTCCAAACTAGAGTAAGCAGTGTATAGTGTAAGTGACATCGAGTCCGGTTATGTAATTTTTATCTTCATACTCACTTGCATTCTGACGCTGTGCTCTGACAAACCTGCAGTAAAATGCACTCACTGGACTCCAGTGCTCACTCATATAATGGAGAGGACTCAAAGAACAGTCCTCTCAATGCATTTTACTGGTTTGTGAGAGCACAGCGTCGGAATGGAAGTGAGTATGAAGATAAAACTTACATAATCGGATTCAGCACCACTTACACTATACATCTCTTACTCTAGGTCAGGGGGTGTTTCGGAGCCGACAGGTTCCCTTTAAGTTTAATATGTGTAAAGTAGTAGACTCCCTTTAAGTGCCTGTCATTTTAAAAGGTCTTCAACAGCTATGGTGTGTATTAGCCTGTAATGTTTCCCATCATAATATACACCTGAGATGTTGGAGACCTTCTTGAAGGACGTACAATTACGCTTACATAGAGTTGTCGGAGACTTCCAGGAAACCGGGTGCTCCAAGTGTAACTGCACACTTCCCCAGTCATCTCCCTGGCAGCAGACCTGAGATCATGAGGAACAAGGGTCTAATGACAGTAATGCCCATGATGTTCTTAGCAAAGTCTCAATCTCTCTTGAGCTCTCTCTGACATACAGTCATGAGTGTGAATCCATTTTAAGGACCAGACCGACTGTTATAGGTATAGGATAACCATTTGTATGAGAGGGGAGACGACTATAGTTGAATTAAGTGTTAATCTCAAGCATAACACAAAAATCCTCAATGGGATAGATGTTCCATTCATACAAAACAAGAGAAGTAGATTCAAAGCTGTGCTCCGCAGTATTTACCACCACAAACAACCACTGGCATTTGGGATTAAGGCCCAGAAAGACCCTGGAGCCTCATTGCATAAACTCGACCAGAACATATCATGATTAGAGGGGTAAGAAAGATGTACTCTTAAAAGATTATTGCGATCCCAAGCAGAACTCCACGAAAAGAATAGAGCGCAACTAGCTTTGCTGACTTTCTCTACTTTTCCCCCTGAAAACTTAAATTACTCACCGGTAATTTCTTTTCCTTGAGCCTATGACAGCACCCCTGGAGAGACGCCTCCCACTCCTCAGGACAGGAAACGGCCAAAGTCTTTTGCATAAAAGGTAGCTCCACCTCATAACCTCCAGTCTTTTGCAAGTATTCTAAGGAGCTAAATATATGTTAACAAGTCCAATACAAAATTTACTTTACACATAATGACCTCTTATGAGCAAAGATGGAAAAGTTTACTCACCATCTTCCTAATGTATACAAAAATTATACCCATAAATATAAATATAGTTATAGTCTAATCAACCAGGGTGGGATGCTGCGGGTGCTGTCATAGGCTCAAGGAAAAGAAATTACCGGTGAGTAATTTAAGTTTTCCCCTCTCGCCATATGACAGCACCCCTGGAGAATAGACTAGGATAGAAGCATTAGGGGGGGGGGGACAATGGCCTGCAAGATCTTCCTGCCAAAGGAAAGGTCTTCCTCAGATGCTAGCTGTAGCCTATAATGTCTGAAAAACGTATGAGGATTACTCCAGGTGGCTGCTCTACAAATTTGGTCTATAGACACAGATGCTCGCTCTGCCCAGGAAGTTGAGATAGCTCTTGTTGAGTGTGCTCCGAAGGGACCCGGAGTATCCCTTCCTGACGAGGAATAAGCTAGGATGATAGACTGTCTAATCCATCCCGCAACGGTCTTAGAAGAAGCTGCTCGGCCCCTATTCTTCCCCTGAAATAGAAGGAATAACTGCTGGCTGTTCCTAAACCCCTCTGTAACCTGTAAGTATCTAAGAAGACATCTTCTGACATCTAAGCAATGAAAACTTAACTCCCTCTCATTTTTTGCATTTTCACAAAATGATGGGAGTACCACCTCCTGGGACCGGTGGAAGTCAGAAACCACTTTTGGTAGGAACGCAGGATCAGGGGACAGTACCACTCTGTCTTCTCTGATAGACATATAGGGACTATTAATGGAGAAAGCTGTAATTTCCCCAACCCTTCTCGCAGAGGTAATGGCGATCAAAAAAGCCAGTTTCCAGGAAAGAATTTTTATCTGTAAATCTGGCAACGGCTCAAAAGGAGGGGAAGTTAGAGCCGACAGGACAAGATTTAGATCCCACGGAGGTGTTTTCTTGGATAACGAGGGATATAATCTACCTGCAGCCCTGACAAATCTACTAACCCAGGGATGGTCCGCTAGTTTGACATCATACAAAGCACTCAGGGCAGAAATCTGAACTTTGATAGTGCTAGGTCTAAGACCCTTATTCAAGCCTGCCTGCAGGAAATCTAACACCAGAGAGATATTCGGGGGAGCAAGGGTATCTACTGGAGAACCTACGAATCTGCAGAAAGCTCTCCAGGTTCTGTGGTAGATCTGACACGTTACTGGCTTACGACTGGCCAGCAGCGTCTCTACCACATCGGCAGACAGACCCCTTTGAGTTAGGAGCTGCCTCTCAATCTCCACGCCGTGAGATGAAGACCCTGTACCGCCGGATGAACTACTGGGCCCTGGGACAGGAGATTCTGGACCGGAAGCACCCAAGGATCCTGTACTGAAAGTATCTGGAGCCAGGAAAACCACACCCTTCTGGGCCAAAAGGGAGCCACCAGTACAACTTCCGCCCTGTCTTCCCTTATCTTTCTTAGAACTCTGGGTAACAACCTTATTGGGGGAAAGGCATACATTAGTCCCCCCCCCTCCCCAGAATTGGGAAAATGCATCCACTCCTGATGGGAAATCCAGGGGGCTTAGAGAAAAGAATTTGTCCACTTTCTTGTTGTGTTTGGTGGCAAAAAGGTCTATCGGAACCCCCCAAAGTCTCGTTATCTTGGAGAATACCTCCCAATTTAGAACCCACTCCCCCTGGGACAAGTGGTGATGGCTGAGGAAGTCTGCTTCCACATTCTCTATCCCCCTTAGATGTAGGGCTGACAGAGAATCTAGATTCAGTTCCGCAAGGTGTAGGAGACAATGTGACATCCTCATCAGGGAACTTGATCTTGTGCCCCCCTGGTGATTTATATATGCTACCACCGTGGCATTGTCTGTCCTTATCATAACATCTCTCCCCCCCATCTGAGGTAGTGCCTGGGAAAGTGCATAAAAAACTGCCGTCAGCTCTCTCATATTTTGGGACCTCTGACTCTCCTCCGGAGCCCATAAGCCCTGTAACAGTAGTCCTTCCGCATGGGCCCCCCAACCTATAGGACTGGCATCTGTTGTCAAAGTGAATACATCCTTTGGAGCCCATGGAACCCCCCTCTAAGTTCTGATCTTCCATCCACCAACCTAGGGATCTTCTTGTCGGAGGAGAGAGAAGAAGGGGAACGTCCAAGGATGAATCTTTTCTGTCCCATTCGGCAAGGATCTGCTGCTGAAGAATTCTCGAATGGTATTGGGCCTATTTTACAGCAGGAATGCAAGAGGTCAAAAGGCCCAGGAGAGACATAGCCTCTCTCAAGGTAGTTTCTCTTTTCAACAGCAGATCCCGAACCCCGTTTTGAATCAGAGCTATCTTGGCACCTGGAAGGTGACAAACCTGTCTTCTTGAGTCTATCTGGACTCCTAAAAATGTACAGGTCTGACTGGGGATCAGGGAAGACTTCTTTAGATTCACCTCCAGGCCAAGGTTGTGCAGAATCTCCCGAACCCTGGCCAGATGGTACAGGAGCTCTTCCCTGGAGTTGGCTACTAGGAGGAAGTCGTCCAGGTATGGTACAATCACCACCTTCTTTTCTCTGACATGGGCCATAACTTCTGCTATTATTTTCGTAAAGGCCCTGGGAGCTTGGGATAGGCCAAAGGGGAGTGCTCGATACTGGTAGTGTTCTATCTGTCCCTGAATAACCACCGCCACTCTCAAGAACCGTTGATGGTCCGGAAAGATTGGTACATGGTAATACGCATCTTTCAGATCTAGCGTAACCATGTAACAGTCCCTCTGAAGGTTCAGGATGGCAGATTTTACAGATTCCATCCTGAATCTTTCGTACACCAAGGACTTGTTGAGGAGTTTCAGGTTTATAATAGTACGAAAAGTTGAATCCGGTTTCTTTACTAGAAAGAGGGATGAGTAAAATCCCTTCCCCCTTTCCTGTACTGGAACCTGAATCAGAACCTTCTTTTGAATCAGCGAAAGAACTTCTGACTCTAGCGTTTTTTGCCTATGGGGGTCCGAACTTAAGTCTGTCACTATAAACTTTTGAACGGGAAGACACATGAATTTTATTTTCAAACCGTGCTTTATTGTGTCCAACACCCAACCGCTTGCAGATAACTTCTACCAAGCGTCCATGTGTAGTGACAGACGACCTCCCACAGGGTGAATGGCGTCATTGTGTAGCCTTCTTGGAGGAATCAGGAGGGTTGAAGAGAATACCTTTTCCTTTATTCTGTCCCCTCCACCTGCCCCTTTTTGACTCAGGCTGGGAATCCCTCCTACCCCTGCCACGAAAGGGCCTCCTAATTACTGGAGTAAGGGAGGGAAACCCCTTCTTTTTATCAGATGTATTCTCTAAAACAGAGTCCAGGGCAGGACCAAATAAGAATTCGCCCTCGCAGGGCAATGCACAGCACTTAGCTCTTGAGGCCAGGTCTCCCTTCCACTCTTTAATCCATAGGGATCTACGTGCAGAGTTGGAGAGGGCCGCAGTACGGGCAGATAGGCGTAATGCGTCGGCCGATGCATCGAAGAGAAAGTCTGTTGCTCCAAACAAGGTGGGCAAAGACGCAACAATATCCTCCCTAGGAGTACCTGCCTTCAGGTGAGCCTCCAGTTGCTGAAGCCAAGTCTTCAAGGATCTAGCAACTGAGGTCGCTGCAATATTAGGTTTCATGGAGGCAGTGGACGCCTCCCAGGCCTTCCTAAGGAACCCATCCGCTTTTTTATCAAGGGGGTCCTTAAGAACACCTAGGTCCTCAAATGATAGTGCCGCCCTTCTTGGCAATGGCCGGATCCAGTTTGGGAGCCCTATCCCAATGTAAGGAATCTGACTCGTCAAAGGGGTATTTTCGCTTCAAATGCCTGGGCACAAAAAATCTACGGTCAGGGTTATTCCATTCCTTCTGCACCAACCCCCTTATGCTGCTATGTAATGGAAACCCTTTCCTCTTTTTTACTCGCCACCAGGACCGGAGAGGCGTCTTTAACGACCTTTCCAATACACTGGACACAAACATTCTTCTCAGACCCATATAATCTTCAGCCTATAACATATATATATATATATATATATATATATATATATATATATATATAGTCTTTTAGTAAACATATTCCTTGAATGGGGAACTTCCCCTCTTACCCCACCAGGAATACCGGTGCAGGAGTATCAGCAGACTCCACCGCCTCAGCGCGCTTTTCCATTTTACTGGAGATACAGATACCACAGACAAGGAGTGGTGTCTTAAACTTCTGAAGCCGGCAATCTCCTCCTCCCAGCGCGCCCTTTTTGACCACCAGCGTGACACCCCTCCCTTAATTGGTGGTCCAATGGGAACCCTGCAGCAAGGTGCAGGGTTATCCCTTCCCCCCTCCCTGAGCCCCCCCACCGCCGCTTCCCGGTCCAAGACGGAGCCCGCGGCGTCACCCGGAAGTGACCCGCTCCCATGCGACGGACGTCATGAGCCGCACCAGACGCATCCATCCGCCGCACGGTCCCAGGCGCGCGCATGCGCAGAACGCGCCGCGGCAATGGGACCTCAGGAGGAAGCGCTCGCCTGCTACCGCAGCCCAGCAGACCCAACGGGGAGCCCAAAGAGGAGGAAAAAAGAGAGGAGGCCCGCGCGTCCGGAGACAGGTGGTGGACTAAGGAGACTGGCTTAGAAGTTGCTCCTCCATGGGAGACTTATACTTCTCTAGGGTAACCCCATCACGGGAAAGACTCAGGGGTGCTCTCGGCTCTTCTTCTATGCAATTTCTTCATCTAAAATAGGGTGCACTAGCACCCCTGGCCCTCCTGCTCTGCAGGACAGGAAACAGAACTGGAGGTTATGAGGTGGAGCTACCTTTTATGCAAAAGACTTTGGCCGTTTCCTGTCCTGAGGAGTGGGAGGCGTCTCTCCAGGGGTGCTGTCATATGGCGAGAGGGGAAAATATGGATTTTTTTTCCCTTTCTTCAGGGCTAAGAAACACTGACCTCTCTGCAGCTTCTGTCCTGTTGGGACAAGATAAACAGTGAGGGTGGACAATGGGGAGTGTCCTTTTAAACCTCTCTACATGTGGTTTCCTGTCCAAACAAGGGGATGACAATCTCAGGTGTGCTGTCATTGAGCTCACTGGGGTATAGTTAAAGGGGTGTTCCATTCACATACAATGGGAGCATATCGCTAGGATATGCCCCCATTGTCTGATAGGTGCGGGTCCTAGGTCCAACCAAGGCAAGATTTTTGGAGGCTTAGGAGAAAGACAGGTGTTTTCCCTCTCCCAGACAATGTCCACAAGATGATTTGGGCACAATAGACCGAGAAGGGGATTCTTTGGACTTGGATACTGCACCCAGAGTAGATGTCTCAATAGCAAAATGTTCCATTTGATAATGCAGCTCAGCTAAAAGACCCCATGGACCAGAAAAAAAGAAAGCCTACTAAAAATAACCTGAGAGGCAGCTTCTGCATTACCTTAAAGGGGTTCTCTGGCCCTACCTGAAAAATGTGCCCTTAATCTAACCTGTGGGGAGAAGATGAGGGCAACCATACTTATCCCCAGCAGTGGCAGCGTTGTCTCGGATTCTCTTCACGGTCACATGACTGCTCCTTTTCTCATTTTCTGCTGTCCCAGTCCCTTGCCATCTTCTTCTCTTCCTCTCAGAAGCAGGAGACGGAATGTTATCACCGCCTCCTGCCGCTTTCCTTGGTCCCGATGCCCACACACTTCTGCGCACGCACGAGACCACCGTGTGAAGCCTGTACTGACTCATACACAGCAGAATATACGGTAAGTGCTCTGTAGGAGGCAAATCATAGCGATCAGCCACAGAGGCTGATCGCTATGCTATGGATGGCACTGGGGAGCACTGTGCCCCCATAACAGTGACCTCCACCTTTACCAAGCACTATAAACGTAATATTTTTTCTAATGTAGCCTTTGGGCACAAAGTACTTTGTGCTATTATCGCACCCTAATGCTTTCCTTGTTAATTCTCAGATGCGTGCTGTCATGGAGACGACTTGGAAAATGAGTATTAGTAGACTCACCGGTAATCTGGTTTGCTGGAAGTCTCCATAACAGCACAGGGATTTTCCATTCAAAACTCATATTTGGTTACTCTATATTGTTCTGTCTTTGCTGGTTCTGTTAAATACGCTGGTGTTGGAATGGAGGGTGGGGTTTTAAATCTGTATTTTAGTCTAAGATGTTCACTGTCACGGAGACTTCCAGATCTGGAAAATATGCTGAGAATTGCTCATATTTGATGGGTTGTGGCCAGATCTCCACCGGTCCCCGTTATAGTTAATGGGGCTGGACAGCGATGTTTAAAGAAGAACTCACGCAAACAATTTTTATTCTCTGACTTGTTAGAAAGGTACATGATGTAATCTGTAGTAAATGTAATCTTCTCATCAGTGACTATTTGTGAGTTATCCCCTCTCTTCTAATTGTAGCTGTGTCATGTGACCAAATCTCTGATCTCCAACTGACATAGGACAGGAAGCCAGTTACTTCTCTATTCATTCCTACGAGACTGAGGCTCCCATAGGAATACATAGAGAAACTGACTTCCTGTCCACACATAAGATGCTGCGTTATTTGGAGAGTCTGATTGCTGGTAACATGACACAGGCGAGAAGCATCAGAGAGACATAACTCACAAATACAGTCACTGGTAAGAAAATGACATTCACTACAGATTACATCATGTACCTTTCTAGCAAGTCGGAGAATAAAATGTTTGCGGGAGTTCTTCTTTAAGCTTCCGTTCCCTGTCTGAACAGCCGGCCAGATATTAAGTACTAGTGTGAAACTAGCCTAATACTCATTTTTACAGTTTACAGCAGGCAGTCAATTACCCCATATATGATAGGCAACTGCTGTGCACAATGTCCCTAGGATAGAAGCGGAGGGTCTCCAAAGATGAACCTTTGTTTTCATTAATTTTTTATATCTGTTGTTTAATCCTGGCACCAACTATGAAATACTGGAGAGTAATAAAACATGTTTTAAGACAAGTACATGATTAAGCACATACCTGGTACTCCTCATCAGTCATCCCCTGGCATTTGGCCACTTTCTGCAACACACAGGGCTCTTGCGCCCTGAAGAGCCTGTTAAGCAGGATGTATATGGCTGGAGATTCGGGAGACGTTTGGAACAGAACTATTAATCCTCCATAAAATGACGCTCTAGACAAAAAATGGGTGTAAAGCTTCTCCTCTGTTGACAGAAGAGAGAAAGCCTCTTCACAATCAAGTAAAGCAATGGGAAGGTCATTTGGGAGGACATACTGAGATGGGGCTGCCATGTTTCCAAATCACAGTGTTCCTGAAAGACAAAATGATGAGATTTTAGCATTCACGTGTAAAGTATTGAAAGCTATGACTGGTTATGTATGCAGACTATTATAGCCTTACTATAGTTTTATACCACCGTTTATCAAAACTTCTTTATTCTAAAGTTATTAGCCTACATCATCACTCTGTGGCAAATCTCTTTTGATATTCAGTTGCTGTAGGTAATTTCCTGTATTGGAGCATCATTGGCAAGAACAAGGGGCATGGTTGTATCACATGTTCTGCTGATGTCAGGGAACATCTCACTGCCCTAAGGCATGATGGGACAGCAGACACATGACAAACCACAAAGTAGGATTAAAGCATGGGGTATAAGAGAAAACTTCAACTGAAGTAACGGGAAAAAATGAAAATAAACAGAGTGAAAAGTAGTATCTCTCCATTGCTGAAATGCTGCAGATTGGTGTGGTTCCAACTGCCGATCAGCCATGAGATAAGGAGACAGTGCTCTGTGCGAGCACCGCTTCCTCTTCAATAGACTTCACTTCGTCTCTGAAGTGCAGTATAATACAAGAACCCAATCCATTCAAGTGAATGGAGTGAGTACTTGTAATTACACTATGCCACTGCTCCACAAGAGACGAGATGTAGTGTAATGACGAGGAAGCAGGCCTCACATGGACCGCTACCTCCTTTTCAAACAGCTGCTTGGAGGGGCTCCTGGGTGTTGGGCCCCCACCGATCAGGTATAGATGACCTATCTTGATGATAGGTCATCAATATTAATGGCTGCACAACTCCTTTAACATGCTAATAATACTTTTTGAAGGAGGACCTAAAAAAATCCATACAAATTAAAAACAAAAACTATAACACATCTCCACAGGGAATTCTCAGAAAGTAGAGCAGCATGTCCTCAAATCTGCATGGCATTCCTACGCTAGACTACTATTTGCAGCAGAAAGCAGTTTATGAATTCCATTCATCTTGCTCAACCTTATGGACAAGGAACATGGGAAGTCCCATAACTCACTGAACTTCCTGGTATACCTCAGAAGTGAAAAAAAAACAATCAGGAACCATGTACTGCTGCCTGACAATTCCTGTACACTGGCAACAAGTGGCATGCTGGGACCCTTCGGTAACCTTATGCCTCAGAACCAAAGACATGTCATTAAGGCCTCATGCAGATGACCTTGTCTGTATTGCAGTCCACGCATCCGCAAAATACGGACACCTTCCATGTGCAATCTGAATTTTTGTCACTGCCATTACTATTTTTGGTGAGCCATAGAAATGAATGGAACCATGTGGAATCCACAGAAAAATGCGGATTGGACACCGATACAAAATTTGGTTGTGTGCATGAGGCCTAAGAGAGAGTTTTAGCATTTCTCATCTCCCTGTGCCAGTTTTCTGATGTAAAAATAAGCCGCAAACCAGGTGTCTGCGACTTTGTAAAAGCCATTTACTACTGTGTAAGCTTCACATCGCGGTGCGGACCCACTGACTTCAATCTTTAGTGGAGTGGAGGCATGGACCCGGGAACCCACAGAAACAGAAAAATGAAGAAAATGAAGCACTTCTGTGGGCTTCTGGGTCCATGCCTCTGTGTTGCAAATGATAGGACATATTCTATCTTTCGCTGAATCTTTCAGATCCATTGAAGTAAACTGTTACTGCACCACAATGTGGCGCACACATGATTGGTATCCATGTTTTGCAGACCACAACACAGGCATAGTGGCCCCACACTCCTGTGAATGTGGCCTTAAAGGGGTATTACCAAGTGAAATACTGTATTTATTGAATATCAAAATTACATACCACAAACATTTGAGAATACATTTGACCAACCAGATGGTTGAGGGCCATGGACTGCAGGTTGTGTACCCCTGGTCTAGAAGGATCTACCAATCTTGACCAGTGTGCATAGTGTAAGCCACTGATATTCATTTAGTTAAAAAAAAAAATAAAAAAATAAAACTCTCCGATCAGCACTGCACGTGACATTTTTAGGCTACTTTCACACCAGCGTTTTTGCTGGATCAGCAGAAATGCTTCCATCATAATAACACAACCATCTGCATCCATTATTAATGGATCTGGTTATATTATCTCTAAAATAGCAGCTCTGCATCCCAGAATGCTCTCAAAAACACTGCCTGGTACACTTTTGTGTGCATCATAGGAACACAATGAAACGGAACGGAATGCATTCTGGTGCACTCCGTTCCCTTCAGTTCAGTTTTGTCCCCATTGACAATGAATGGGGACAAAACGTAAGCGCTTTCCTCCGCTATTGAGGCCCTATGAGGGATCTCAATAGCGGAAAGGGAAAACGCTGGGATGAAAATAGCCTTAGCATCCACAGCATGTAATTAGATTGGCGGCGGTGCACTGGTCTGGTATGAAACTTTTAATTTGTGCATCTCTGAGTAGGCTTTAAGTACAGGTTTTGGCTCACAATCAGTGATGGAATTAACTGATCAAATATCTGAAGTATGAACTTAGCCTTACTTATTTGTATTTTTTAGATGTTAAACAGATGGCAAAAACGGGATGTGAACCCAGCCTAACATATATGTTAAAGGTAGTGCAAAAACGAAGTGTGGGCAGCTCTTTAGACAGGGAGAGCACATCGTTGCAGACCAGTACAAGACTACCTTTATACAACCACTACAGACTCAGATCTGTTCCCTGTGCCATCAGCCACAAAGCGGAGACCTAGAAACAGGGTCGCCAGCCCGCCCAGGGAGAACACCCTGCACTCATTCATCCATAACGCAGCCACAAAGAAGGCGGCGATTATGAGTGCGCTCTTCCTAATCACATAGATTTACTGCTAGGACCCCACGGCCATAACGACCCTGACAGCTGCACAGAGTCTCGCATCGTCTCCATAAAACATCACTCACCTGCTGCGACTGCAAAGACAGAGACTGAAGGATCAACCCACATCCGGGTTACTCCACAAGTCACCATTTACCCCGCCCACAAAGCCATCAGACCTATCAACGGTGCACTCTGACATAAATTAATCAATCAAGGAGAGGGGGCGTGTCTAATACTGGAACGTATTGTCCAATGAGAAGCGAGCACTGTACAGCCGGCTTTGATAGGCGCCTCCCATATTTGGGGTTCCGCCCTCTTTTCTCAGCAGTCAGTGAGGTTTTCCGGCGCATGGTAGAAGTTGTACAAGGTCGCAGATCCTCTCTGAGGCCTGGGGTTCGGGAACGGTGCAAAGTTCTTACTAGCGGCCCGGGCTTCTGGAGGTCAGGTGGGTGCAGGTCGCCTACATTTGTCATATATATGTATCATTCTACACTCTGGCCTCTATGTATTATGTGATAGCTCTTCCAGGGAGGAGGAAGTGCTGTGCCTGTGGTTACAATGTGTACACTTCGCAAAACCCCAGAATGTTTGGGGGAATATGCTGCGTAGAATTGGTTACTTTAAGATATGCACATGTTTAGGATTGTGTGCAGATATTCCGCATGGTAGGTCATATGTAGTTTAATCTGTGAGAATTTGGAATTCTCATGTACACAATGCAGATTTTTTTGCACATAAATTTGCACGGTGTGCAGCGAACCTTAGTGTTGGGGCTTGTTCACACGGCCGTGGTTTGGTCCTGCATCCGAGCCGCATATTTTGCGGCTCGGGTGCAGACCCATTCACTTCAATGGGGCCACAAAAGATGCAGACAGTACTCCGTGTGCTGTCTGCATCCGTTGCTCCGTTCTGTGGCCCCACAAAAATTATAAATCATCTCCTTTTCTTGTCCATTTTGCAGACTAGAATAGGCATTTCTATAATGGCCAGCCTGTTCTGTTCCGCAAATTGCGGAGAGCACATGGGCGGCATCTGTGTTTTGCGGATCCGCAATTTGCGGATCGCAAAACACGGCACGTTCGTGTAAACAAGCCCTTAGAGCAAGGCCAACTGGGATGTTAGAGGCTCTGTCACCTGTTTCAAGTATACCATGCTAGATATATAGTGAGGTAGGGCTCCAAACGCTGATCACAAACATACCTTTATGCTAATGAGCAAACGGAGCACTTGGAGGCGTGCTTATTGCTTCTGAGCACCGCATCTCCGACGCCCTCCTGCCTGTTAGTGCCCCCTGTATGTAATAGAAATACCCCCCATCCATTTGATTGACAGCGCTAGACTCACTGGTCTAGCACTGAGATCCCGTGTGTATGCACTCCTAGGTATGACGGAGCGTGCGCACTAAAGGAGTTGGACTTGCCGAGATCGACGGTGCAAGTACGCACACGCCGTCATATGTTGGAATGCGTGCGCACGGGATCTCAGTGCTAGACCAGTGAGTCTAGTGCTGTCAATCAAATGAATGGGGGCGTTTTTATTACATACAGGGCGGCACTAACAGGCAGGAGGGCGTCGGAGATGCGGAGCTCAGAAGCAATAAGCACGCCTCCGAGTGCTCCATTTGCTCATTAGCATATTTTTAAAAGTGGATTTTACAGTGTGGTCGGACCTGAAGTAAGAGAAATAAAGGTATGTTTGTGATCAGCGTTTGGAGCTCTACCTCACTATATATCTAGCATGGTATACTTGAAACAGGGGACAGAGCCTCTTTAATGCTGTTTTGCTAGGCTCCGTAAAGGTCATTTAGGAGGTACTTTAACGCCTTCAGGACACAGACATTTTTCCCCTTCTTGACTAATTTTTGCAAATCTGACATGTCACCTTTTGTGGTAATAACTGTGGAAGTGTTTATTATTGCCATCATTTTGTAAATGTCATTGTATTTTTTAGGACGTTAGAAGGCTTAGAATTTTAGAAGCAATTTTTCACGTTTTCAAAACCAACTTTTATAAGGGCCAGTTTTATAAGTGTTTCCAAATCATTTCAGTCACGCATATAAAGTTTCATTTGATTCTAGCAACTCCTTGGTGCGCCATTTAGTGCATGTGCAGATATATAGATACAGATTTGGATATATAGACATATAGCGTGAAGGAAAAGGCTCAAGACACCCTTTTAGATCGAAAACATAAGAGAAAATGAAATATTTGAATACCCCAGAAGCGTAGCCTATATTTTCCAGACGCCTTCCAAACGGCACTAAGCAGGAGGGAACCCCACCTCTCAGGGACAGGAAACAACGTGGAGAATTTGAATAAAAGGGCCTCCTCCTCTTACCTTCTCCAGTTGTTTCCTGTCCCTTGGGATGTTCGGACTTAAAGCAGGAGCTCCTGCTTGTGGAGAATCTTCTTTGCCCAGCCTCCGTTCCTGGATGCCCTGTCGTGCTCCTCTGCAGTGACGGGAGGGCTGGTGCAGGGCACTGGACCTCGGGACCAGGATAGCGGTCCTCCCAGTGCCTAGGTGTAAGTCCTGTGTATCGCAGGCATCCCCGGGCTCTTCTCCCCTACACCAGAAGCGGTATAGGGCTCCACTCTGCCGCGTGCGTTCCCTGGGCCAGGGATCGCGAGATCTGGGTCACGTGGGTTGTGACGTCATCGCGCTGTGCGCGGCGGCCCACGGAAGAAACGCCGGCAGCATGGCAGGTATGGCGTCCTGCTTGGATTTCAGTTCCTGCACAAGGAATCTTTCTGCAGTACCGCCATGTCGCTTCCAGAGAAGCCTGCTGACAGCGCTAAGGCCACAAGCCCGGTAAGCCTCCTCCTTGGGGCCCCTCGTTTTTATATATCTTATATTATGCTGTGCTGTTTGTCCCTTCCTTTTCACTTGGAATGCTTTGTTAAATTAAACACAGGGGGTCCTTTTTGGTGATGGCTTCCACTCTCTGAATTTTGGGCCAGTTACTCTTTTTTTTTTTTTTTGTGCCCCTCTTTTATTCATTTCAGGTTCGTGAAGTCAGCAAGTCAGGGGAGCCTTCATTAAGACGGAAGTGTGCCATTTACAAAAAACAATTGGCGTCACATTCTAAGAAATCGTTATGCCAAAGGTGTATGGACAGGGTTATGGCTGAAGAAACGCCGTCCCTGGTGGAAAGTCTCAGGGCAATTATTAAAGACACCAAGCTGGCGTCTCTACTACCATGCCTTCTTTCTCTAAGTCTCTAACAGAGCCTCACTTGGATGTGGATGTTGATTTGGATGAGGGAGAAATTTCCTCAGTGTCAGACTCTATTTCCTCGGAAGAAGGAACGGGCCGACCTCTATGCTCCTTAGAAGATATTGACGCTCTTCTTAAAACCATAAGAGCTACAATGAGTGTTGAGGAGTGAAAAGAACCACACTCCATTCAAGATCAGAGGTTTAGAGGACTGGGTGAACGTAAGAGGAGAGTGTTTCCAGTCCATGACAATATTAAATTCATTACAGTGGAATGGAAAGACCCGGAAAGACGCTCGGGGGTTTCCAGGGTTTTTAAAAAGAAAATATCCCTTTAGTGAAACGGACTCGGCCCTTTGGGATAAAATCCCTAGGGGTAGAAAATAGAAAATACTGATTCCTGGCATTCCTCCAGGGGCAGAAGTAGAGGGTTCCTGCTCAACCCAGATAAAACCCCAAAACGGTCTACTCAATGACGCCAGAGACGTGGTGGGAGGCAGGCTAAAACATTTCCTTTCAGGCTGGCAAGAAGTTACAAACTCGCCTTCGATTCTGGAACTAGTTCAAGAAGGCTACAGAATAGAATTCTCTTCTCCGCCTCCCAACCGTTATTTGATAAACACAGCTACCTCCATTAACCCCTTCAACCCCGGGCCTGTTTTCACCTTCATGCCCAGGCTATTTTTTGCAAATCTGACATGTCACTTTATGTGGTAATAACTTTGGAACGCTTTTACTTATCCAGGCCATTCTGAGATTTTCTCGTCACATATTGTACTTCACGACAGTAGTAAATTTGTGGCAAAATATTTCATTTTTTATTTATTAAAAAATACATAATTTACCAAAAATTTGGAAAAATTTGCAAATTTCTAAATTACAATTTCTCTAATTTCAAAATATATAGTAATACCTCCAAAAATAATTATTTTTTTTACATTCACCATATGTCAACTTTATGTTTGGATCATTTTGAATATGACATTTTATTTTTTGGGGGGGTTATATGGCTTCTAAGATTTGAATCAAATCTTAAAATTTTAAGATTTCCAAAACCCATTTTTTTAATGACCAGTTCAGATATAAGGTTACTTTGTGGGGCTTATATAGTGGAAACTCACCATAAATCACCCCATTTTAGAAACTACACCTCTCAAGCTATTCAAAACTGATTTTACTAACTTTGTTAACCCTTTATGTGTTCCATGAGAATTGACGGAAAATTGGAATGAAATTTCAAAATTCCATTTTTTTTTTAGCAGATTTTAAGTTTTAATCCAATTTCCATGAAACCCATCAAGGGTTAACAACAAAAAAACCCACAAAATCTATTACCCAATTCTGTAGTTTACAGAAACACCCCATATGTGCTCGTAGCCCAATGTCCTGGCGCACAGCAGGCTTCACAGTGGAAGGAGCACCATATGGCTTTTGGAGAGCAAAATTAGCTGGAATAATAATTGGGAGCTATGTCGCACATGAAGACCCCCTGAGCTGGCCCTACAGTGGAAACCCCCCAAAAGTGAACCCATTTTGGAAAGAGCACCCCTTAAGGAATCTTTCAAGGTGTGTGGTGAGCACTTTGAGCTCAATAGTTTTTCCCAGAATTAGGATTCAAGCGGAAGTGAAAATGAAAAATTGCTATTTTTTTTGACAAAAAAGTTGCTATACACCCAAATTTTTCACTCTCACAAAGGGTAACGGGACAAAATGCACCCCACATTTTGATCACCATTTCCCCCCGAATACGGCCCCATATGTGCTCGTAGCCCAATTTGCTGTGCTTCTAGAGGCCTGCTGTGCGCCAGTACAATATGGATTTTTTTTTAGCAGATTTTAAGTTCCCATTTTGGAAAGAGCACCCCAGTACGAACATTTTAAGTGGTAGAAAGGGTACTTTTTCAGAAACTGGGGTCTCACAGAAGGCAGAAATGCAAGTAACAGCATTTCAAAGCACACATTTGTGAAAATGAAAAATTACAAGCAGACCCCAATTTTTCACATTCACAAGGGGTTAAAGGAGAAAATGCACCCCAATACATGTTCCCCATTTTCCCCCCCATTAAAACAACACCTCATTTGTGCATGTAGCCCACTGTATGGGCGCACAGCAGGCCACCAGAGGCAAACTGCAAAATGTGGTTTTTGCAGGCCAGATTTAACAAACATGGTTTTTTATTTGCCATGTTGCTTTTAAAAATTTCCTGAGGTCCCCAACAACTAAAAACCCCAGGAAGTGACCCCATTTTGGAAAGAGCACCCCTGTACGGACATTTTAAGTGGTAGAAAGGGTACTTTTTAGCAAACTGGAGTCTCAAATAAATTAATATGTAGTGATGGTGAAAAGTGGCTATTTAAACAATTTGGAATATATCCTAGGTACAAAGTGAAAAAAGTTAAGGGTACATCAGAGAGGAAACTAATCCATGGATTGGTGGTAAATTATGAAACACTCCTTCATGCACAGGCCAGCTTTTGCAGGGCAGGTATCACATTGATAAATGGTGTCCTTCCTAATCCCCCTTTTGGAACATACCCTGCATCGTTTTTGGGTCCTTCCCTTTCTCGCTGTCTGGGGAACTTCACCAGGGAAATGTTGTCCTGGTACAACTCGGGCACCGTAACTTGCAGAAGTACTGGGGGCCTCTTCTGCTTGATTTGGAAAAATTAGGGCCTTGATCACTACTTCTTGAAAGTGAAGGAAAGTTCCCGTGTGTCCAGCAGATTTAAATAGCACGTACGCATTGTACATTGCTGTCTGTACAAGGTGTACGGCTAGTTTTTTGTACCACGCTTTTGTTTTTCGTGTGGCACTGTAGGGCTTCAGAACTTGATCTGAAAGATCAACTCCTCCCATGTGCTTGTTGTAGGCCAGGATGCAGTCTGGTTTGGGGACAGTGGTAGTGGTACCACGTACACGGGCAGGGGAGCTGGTGTTGGGGTGAATGCTGGTCAGTACAAGGACGTCCCTCTTGTCCTTGTACTTAACCACCATCAAGTTTTCATGCAGGAGAGCCCTACTTTCACCCTTTCTCAGTGGTTGCCCTACCAGGGATCTAGGGAGGCCTCTCTGATTTCTGCGTACTGTGCTGCAAGCCACAGTACGCCTGGCACTTAGGGACATGAAGAGGGGTATGCTGGTATAATAGTTAACCACATAGAGTTGGTAACCCTTATCCAGCAGTGGGTGCAGCAAGTCCCACACTAGTTTCCCACTAACTCCTAGGCCAGGGGGGCATTCTGGGGGTTCTATCCGTGAATCTTTGCCTTCATAGACCCGGAACCTATAGGTGTACCCTGACCTACTCTCACAGAGCTTGTACATTTTTATGCCATACCTTGCCCGCTTGTTGGGCAAGTACTGGCGGAATTTTACCCTCTCCTTGAAATGCACCAGGGACTCATCAATACAGATGTTTTCTTCTGGGGTGTACACTTCAGAAAACTTGGCGCTGAAGTGGTCAAGGAGGGGCCTAATTTTGTAAAGCCGATCAAATGTCGGGTCAGTTTGGGGAGGACACTGTGCATTATCGTTGTAATGCAAAAATTTCAGAATCGATTCGAATCGATTCCGGACCATGGCGGCACTGAATATTGGAGTGTGGTACAAGACATCCGCACTCCAATACTGTCTCATTTTTGTTTTTTTCACAAGCCCCATGTGCAGCACCAGCCCCCAGAACAATTTCATTTCTGCTGCTGTTACTGGGGTCCAACCAAGGGGTCTTGCGTATGGTGACGTGGGGTTCTGGGTAATGAACTGCTGGGCGTACAAATTAGTTTGGGCCACAATTAAATTCAATAAATCGTCACTGAAAAAGATTTTGAAAAAATCAATTTCTGTGAAGCCCATGCAGTCAATTTCAATTCCAGAGTTTCCCACAAACTCTGGAATTTGGGGCTGATAAGCATCAGGGGGTGGGGTCACTTTGGGGGGCTGCCTCAGCGGTCGTTCTGGGGCGCCTCCTAGAGGGTCCCTCATCAGCGGATGATGATGATGAGGGGGTGGAGGAGTAGTGGAAAGTGGCGTCCTCTTCTCCTTCAGTGGCCGACTCGGTATCAGAGGCAAGGATGGCGTATGCCTCTTCTGCCGAGTACACTCGTTGGGATGATTGGGACATTTTTATTTTATTGGGGTGTGATCGGTGAAACGTGTAGAACTTTATTTAGTGTGAGGGGTGTGTGTGTAGTGGTTTTACACGTAAAGGTGTTTTTGACAGTATTTACTTTGAATTAAAAAAAAAAAAAGGGGGAGGGGAATAAAAAAAAGGTCTTTTCAGTAATAAGTCTTCAAATTAAAAAAAAATATATATATTTTTGCTGCAGGAAAAAGTTTTTACCGCACAAAAGAAAAAAAAAAAGAGCAGACTCGATCAGTAATGGACTACTGATCGGTGCTCACTGCTTGCAAAATGCACGTACGCAGAACACGTGCAAAAATCTAAACTTTGAAATTTATCTAACTAACACTAACTTTTTTTTTTTTTTTTCACACAAGTAAAAAAAAAAAACCCCAAAAAATATGCAGATGCTGCTTTCACAGCACGCACGCACACAGATGAGTGCAGTGAGTGCAGAAACTGTAGTGAACAAATTCACTGCAGTCCTCTGCAAACAGCACGTACGCAGATACTATGCGTTTGTGCAAAAACCTAAACTGCCACTAACTGAAATGTGTGTGTGTGTGTGTATATGTGTATATATATATATATATATATATATATATATATATATATATATATATCTCTGACTGACACTACCTAGACTCTCAAAAAATGTGCTAACGCAGCACGCACGCACACAAAACGTGTGTGCTTGCAAATACTGTAGTTAAAAAATTCACTACAGTATAAAACACTGAACACTGGCTAAAAATGTAACTTATATCTATATATATAGAGAGATATGGAGCTCTGTATATATTTATATAAAACCCTAACTGTAGTAACTTCTTTTTTCACCAAAAAAATGAAAAAATGATTCCCAGGTGCTGATCAGGCAGGTATGCACTGAAAAGCACTGGGCGGTCACAGCTCGCACGCAGAAAAAGCAGTGCAGAGCTGAAAAATTGTTAAAAAGTAAAAAAAAAAAAAAAAAGACAAAAAACACACGGACCAAGTGGCATCCGTAAAAAAAGGACGGGAGGGGTTAGGGGAAGGGAGGGGGGGACAGGAGGGGACAGGGACCGAGGGTGGGTTAGGGATCTGTTTCTTCTTCTGTTCTTCTTTTCAGCAGCCAAAAATCAGCAAGAAGTGGTGGTGCACCACAAGTCCCAGCAAGCCAACAGCACACAGAAAAGCGCAGAACCTTCCAGCATGCAGTCTCCAGCTAGAATGGCTGCATGCAGGAAGGTTCAGCCTCTTCCTGTGCAGCTGTAGCGCTGCCATTGGCTGGAGCGTTGCTCCAGCCAATGGCAGCGCTGGCAGGGGACCCAAAACAGTGGAGTCCCCTGCCTGACCTCTGGGTGGACAGGTGCTGACTTGTTCAGCACCTGTCACCTTCAAATGACCGGCCCCTGCTTCCTCTGCAGCTCTGGTGGCTTCCGGGAGTTGAGATGGGCCGGCCTATGGAATCTGGCCAATCGCAGCCACCGGAGCTGCAGGGGGGCGAAAACACCTCCCCCCTGCCCTTACCCGACATGGCTGTCTGCCGAGCAGTGCAGCCATGACACCCGGGTCCCGCGGCGATTACGCCCGGGAGCCGGGAGAACAGCGCTCAGTAATAGTACGGCGCTGGGCGTTTAGCACCTTGCTGTACTATTACGGTGCTGGTCGCCAAGGGGTTAAAACAGACCCTCATGGAAGTGCAAGTATTGATGCTTCTAGACAAAGAAGCTATTGTTCCCATACCACCAGAGCAGAGGGGAAGAGGCTTCTATTCCTCTCTGTATCTAATAAAGAAACCAAATGGCTCATACAGAGTGATTATCAATCTAAACGGCCTAAACTTCTATGTAAATTACAAGAAGTTCAAGATGGAGACAGTAAAATCCACCATAAAGCTTCTCTTTCAAGATTGCTTCATAATGACAGTGGTCTTGATATATGCTTATTATCACATCCCCCATTTGCAAACATCAACAATTTCTCAGATTTGCGATCTTTCTTCAGAAACGCTTAGTACACTTTCAGTTTCAGGTGCTACCCTTTGGCCTCTCCTTGGCCCCAAGGGTTTTTTTACCAAAATCATGGCGGAAGTGTCAGGTCATCTTCATCAACAAAAGATTCTATTCATCCCTTATCTCGACGATTCCCCGATAGCAGCCTGCTCCGAGTCCCGTCTCCTGGAAGACTTTCAGGTTGTGAAAGAAACGCTGTTGTCATTGGGATGGAAATTGAATCTGCAAAAATCAGATCTGTCTCCCAGCAACAAGTAACTCTTCCTGGGGATTCTTCTAGACTCCCATCAGATGAAGTCTTTCCTGCCAAAAAAAAAATAAAAAAACCAGAACCTAATGATGACGATTGCTGCCTTTCAAGCCCAGTCGATAGTGTCTATAAGGGACATCATGGTAATCCTGGGGTTGATTACCTCGACGATTCCAGCTGTCAGATGGGCTCAACATCACGGAAGAATTCTGCAGCACTTCCTGCTGACATCTTGGAACAGAAGCAGGTTCTCGCTGGATTACAGAGTACATCTCCCTTCGGTGGTGGCTCCTCAGAGAAAATCTAAGTCAAGGGGTTCAGTGGAGACCTGCATCCCAGATTATCATCACAGATGCAAGCGGGCAAGGCTAGGGAGCCCATTGCGGGGACCATCTAATGCAGAACATTCCAGATCAGTTAATCTTTCCTTCAAATGCAAAGGAGTTGCTGGCAATCTGCCTGTCTCTAAAAGCTTTTCTCCCGATCATTCGAGGGAAAGATGTGAAAATACTATCAGACAACAGGGCAGCAGTCGCCTATGTGAACAAACAAGGCGGAACAAAGAGCAAGTGTCTCCGCCGGCTGGCCTTCCAGCTGTTCTCCTGAGCTCAGGTCAACATCAATTCCATTATGGCAGTGCATTTAAGAGGCACGGAAAATATACTTGAGCAGATCCACTCTAAAACCGGGGGAACGGTCTCTGAACAGGACCATCTTTCAACAAATATGCGAAAGATGGCAGACCCCGAGGATAGATCTGTTTGCCACAAGGTCCAACTCCCAGGTGCGTCTATTTTACTCCCTCTCTTACAAAGACCAGCCATTGAGAGTGGATGCCTTTTTGGCCCATGGCCTCAAGATCTACTATACGCCTTTCCTCCAATTTCCCTCATCCCGAGAGTCCTGACAAAAGTTCTGGAGGAAAAGTGTCACTTCATTCTTATTGCCCCGTTTGGCCCTAGAGGACCTGGTTTTCCCTGCTGCTAAGCCTCTCAAGAGGAGACTTTTGGAGACTACCTCAGATACCGGACCTGCTACTCCAGGGACCAGCCAGGCACCCGGGAGTACACCAATTGAGCCTAACAGATTGGAGACTGAGCGCGCCCTTCTGAGATCCAATGGCCTTTCAAATCCGGTTATTGACACTATGCTCAGTAGCAGAAAGCCAGTTACTTCAAAAATCTATCTCAGAGCCTGGAACGCCTTTCTGAGGTTTGCTGGTGACTCCTGGAATCCTTCCATCCCTCCAGACATAACCATTATCCTGGATTTCTTGCAGAAGGCTTTACAGGATGGTTTGAGGGTTAGTACTCTTAAGGTTCAGGTGGCAGCTCTGAGTGCCTTTTTGGATGTAAAAGTGGCAGAGTTACCGTTGATTAGACGATTTTTCAAAGGGGCACTTAGATTAAATCCTTATGTTAAGTCTACTATCCCCCCTTGGAACCTTAATGTGGTCCGATCTGTGTTGATGGATGCCCCGTTTGAACCTCTTGATATTTTCCTCAGATTGTTATCTTTTAAAACGACCTTTTGTCCTTAGCCCTGACAGGGAAAAAGGTTTTCATCACCTGGAGGTCAGGAGATGTGTGTTAGCCTATTTGTCAGCCACTGAATCTTTCCGAAACTCTGATCGTTTATTGATTCAGTTTGCAGGTAAGAATAAGGGTCTAGGTGCCTCGAAGCTTACGATCTCCCGCTGAATTAAAAACACCATTTCCGTGGCATACGAAGAAAGACATCTTGCTCCTCCATCTCTGTTGAAAGCTCATTCCACCAGGGCCATCCTGGGCAGAAGGTGCCTCTGCCACTTTGTCTCAGATCTGTCAGGCAGCCACATGGTCTAGCTCGTCGACCTTTTTCAAACATTCTAGACAGGACATAATTTCCAATAGGGACCTTTCATTTGGTCGCAAGGTGTTATCGGCCATAGTCCCTCCCTAATTGGTATACTTTGTTAAATCCTCCTGCTTAGTGCCGTTGGGAAGGCGTCTGGAAAAGATAATTACTTACCGGTAATTGGATTTTCCATTAGCCTTCACAACGGCACTGGGATTTTCCCACCCTTTTTTTTGTTATATATTGCCTTTTCGTGCTATGTATCTTGTTATATGCTTTCTGCAGTCTAAGAAGGTGAATATAATAAAGATACCTATTCTGTATCCTGGGTTCCTTGTATACTTACTGGAGAAGGTAAGAGGAGGAGGCCCTTTTATTCAAATTCTCCACATTGTTTCCTGTCCCTGAGAGGCGGGGTTCCCTCCTGCTTAGTGCCTTTGTGAAGGCTAATGGAAAATCCAATTACCGGTAAGTAATTCTCATCTTTTAGGCTATGTCTGGAACATTGCTGCCATATTGGATCAAAGGCAAATGATTTTCTTAAAGGGAACCCGTCATCAACTTTAGGCTGCCCATACTAACGGCGGAATAAAGAGGAGCTAGGTGAGTTGATTTCAGCGGTCTGTCATTTATAAATTAAAAGTAAGTGGTTGCCAAGAACCAACATCACAATCATTGCAGACTGGGCCTAGAGAAGAGTCATGGCCACCTGAGAAGAGTCCTGGTTATTCATAAATTCCTGCTCTCCCTGCCCACCTGCTGATGACTGACAGGCTTCTATCTAGTTTTCTCTCTTTCTCTCTAGGAGGGAACTGCCAATCATCAGCAGATAGGTGGGAAGAGCAGGAGATTATGAATAACCATGACTCTTCTCAGGTAGATTTGACTCTTTTTAAGGCCAGGGCTGCAATGATTATGATGCTGGTTCTCAGCAACCACTTACTTTTAGCTCATGACACACCGCTGAAATCAGCATTTCTGTCACTAATTTATGCTGTCCTCAATGAGGTCAGCATAAAGTTGATAACAGGTTCCCTTTAATCGATTGCCACAATCATAATTGCAATATCTCTTGTGGCTGAAAAGTTCAAAAACAAAACAGAAAATTCAAAACTTCAAAGTTTTGTGTTCAGCACAAGGGACAACACATTGAACTGGACAAATAGCTGTGCATCACAGGTAACGTTCCCGGTTGTCTGGTTGTTGCAACTAAAAGATATATCTGAATACCCCAGCAAGTAATAGGTGAGGGGACCTCATCTATTACCTGCTGGTGTATTCAGATCTATCATTTTCCCTTTAGTTTCTGAAATAAAAGGGTGTCCAGAGATGTTTCACTCACCGCGTGTGTGTGTGTGTGTGTGTGATATATATGTTGACGGGGGGCCCAGCAGTAGGGCCCCTACCGGTGTAATAGTTAAAGGGGTTGTCTGAGTTATGAAAAAAAAAATAAATAAATATATATATATATATATATATATATATATATATATATATATATACACACACTCACCGGCCACTTTATTAGGTACACCTGTCCAACTGCTCGTTAACACTTATTTTCTAATCAGCCAATCACATGGCGGCAACTCAGTGCATTTAGGCATGTAGACATGGTCAAGACAATCTCCTGCAGTTCAAACCGAGCATCAGTATGGGGAAGAAAGGTGATTTGAGTGCCTTTGAACGTGGCATGGTTGTTGGTGCCAGAAGGGCTGGTCTGAGTATTTCAGAAACTGCTGATCTACTGGGATTTTCACGCACAACCATCTCTAGGGTTTACAGAGAATGGTCCGAAAAAGAAAAAACATCCAGTGAGCGGCAGTTCTGTGGGCGGAAATGCCTTGTTGATGCCAAAGGTCAGAGGAGAATGGGCAGACTGGTTCGAGCTGATAGAAAGGCAACAGTGACTCAAATTGCCACCCGTTACAACCAAGGTAGGCAGAAGAGCATCTCTGAACGCACAGTACGTCGAACTTTGAGGCAGATGGGCTACAGCAGCAGAAGACCACACCGGGTGCCACTCCTTTCAGCTAAGAACAGGAAACTGAGGCTACAATTTGCACAAGCTCATCGAAATTGGACAGTAGAAGATTGGAAAAACGTTGCCTGGTCTGATGAGTCTCGATTTCTGCTGCAACATTCGGATGGTAGGATCAGAATTTGGCATCAACAACATGAAAGCATGGATCCATCCTGCCTTGTATCAACGGTTCAAGCTGGTGGTGGTGTCATGGTGTGGGGAATATTTTCTTGGCACTCTTTGGGCCCCTTGGTACCAATTGAGCATCGTTGCAACGCCACAGCCTACCTGAGTATTGTTGCTGACCATGTCCATCCCTTTATGACCACAATGTACCCAACATCTGATGGCTACTTACAAAAGAAAGTGTAACAGCAATAGTGCTGAAAACTGACACTACTTCTCGGGGACTGTTTGGCCGAAAGGGAGACATGATGTGATGGTCATCTGTTAGAGGTATAGCTGGGTCACAAATGGAGTGGAGTCTGTGTAGAAGGCACAAAGGGTTGACACTATTGGGACCCTGGAAGGAGACAGTGAGTGGCAGGGGCTCTACAAGTTGTGTAGGAAATATAAAAATATCATTTCACGGAATCTGCTTCCTGTATGAACCTTAGGCAACAGCTTCAGGAGCTTCCTGACTTAACTCCCGCAGTTACTCATCGCCACAGAGGAATTCCCTCATAGAGCCACTTCTAGTTGTAACACGATGTAGAGGAACATGTCCTCTCTTCCTATCCTTCACTTTCTAGCTACGGAGAGCCGTCATACTGCAGGGTCCAGTGTTTCAGCACCAGCAAGAGGCAGCATTGCTACACCTTTTCCTCCCAGGAGTGACTGGAAGGAGGGTACAGACGCTGTTCTCTTCTATTTTTAGGCAAATTTGAGCCTCCAGTGCCTTGGCAAGGCACTGACATCTGGAGGTTTGGCAGGGGCATCAGCCTGAATTTTCAGTTTTGGTATAGGCCCCAGGGTGCGCATCCTGTGTAACCTATCCTTAATTTGGCCTTGCAGCCACCTTTGTAAATGGTGTGTGTTTTCAGCTGAAGAATTATTGGCAGAAAAACTGCAGCGTTCACAATACAAGAAAATTTTCACGCAACTTGACATGTAGTGAGGATTTTACATTTATGGCATGTTCACACAGCATTATTCAACGTCAATTTCACTGCATTTGTTCATCGGGGAGACAGCCACCCAGCAACAGCTGATGGGTGTAGGCGGCTGCCTCCCCTGGGCCGTCTGACACGCGATCTTGGCTGCAGTGCAGCCAAGGTCACGTGACCTAGAGAGGAGTTCTCGCGATATCACGGGAACTCTCCTCAGAATTTTTTTTGCGGCAATGGCATATAGCAGCGTCTAATTCAGCTGGAATGTCTCCTAGAAAGTCGAAGAGACATTCCCAGCACCTCTCCTCCTCCTCCTCCTCCTCCAGTACTACTTCTTCCTCCGAGAATGAGGAAGAAATTCCATTGAAAAGACCCAGGGTGGCTGTGGAATGCAGCACCAGGGATTCACCACCTCAGAATGTCAGTGACACTGAGGGGTCTCTGACAGACTCATTTACCCTTCCAAGGTCTGACAAGGCAAGGGTAGGAAAAGGGGTCTTTGGCAGGTTGCACCGTACCCCACATAGTGACTGCTCACCTCATGGGGGCATGTCACTAACTTTCCCAGGTCTCCAGAAAGGTGTTCACCACAGATACCAATTTGGACCAGGGATACAGTAACCCAATACCTGAAGTGGATTGGGATTCTGAGGCAGTAGTTCGTTCCTCAGCTTCTTCGGAATGTGGCAAATGGAGTGAACTACAAATGTTAAGGGTGGGCCTGGCTAGTAGGACACCTCCTTCAAAACTTTTTTCCCCAGAGATGGGCAATATCAAACTTGTCTAAGGTAAGCAAGTTTGCACAACTGGCCTTCCGCTTGACTTTAGTGAGGGAAGACGACCTAGTACTCAGGAATTTCATAGGGATTCCTGATATTCAATCTCTAATAGCGCCAGAGATAGACCCAGCGCTACTTTCTATTACTGGGGCAATGGTCCAGAGCGATAGTACCGACCAGACCTTAAGACACATTTCAATTTAAAATTTCAGACGCAGTGGGTCCTCTGCTATTGATGCTCACTAAAGCAGAGCAGGAAGGAGACACTTCTCCCACACATAATGCTTAGGCGCTACTGTCTTCTAAGCTGGCCCTGTTAAAGGCAGCAAGTCGGTCTATACTGATGATAGGTCAGACCTTTAACCACATTTCTAATGTTAGAAGAGCCAGGTGGCTAACTTCTGTCAGTATAACAGACCTTGCACCAAAGTCCCATGAATTTCCAAACTTGGAAAATAGTTACTTGTTTGGACCAGATTTTATTCGTGAGGTCAAGGGTAGATACAGAGCCCACAAATCCTTTGCTGAATTGAAGAAATCTGTTTCTTCCAAAAGACCCTTTCATTCAAAGGGGCGCTCCTTTAAGTCCCAGGGGCAGACCCATGATAGCCAGGGACAGTCCAAAAAGTCTTCCTCCAGGCCATTCTCCTGGGCTAGAGGGAATTAATAAAGTTTAACTCTTCGAAGAAATTCCAATCAGGTAAGACCTTGTATCACTCTATGGGAAGAGTTATCTACAGACCGTTGGGTCACCAATGTCATGAAACATGGCCTTGTATTACCTCTGCAAAATTATCCCTACCAAAGCCAGGTCCCAAAATTTTCTACCAAGTGGTCGCTGGACCTGGTACTGCAATCAGCCCTTGTTCAAGGGAAGATCGCTCCTGCCGAACCAGGGTAAAAAGGCTGGATAAGTCATATTTCCAGTCACCAAATCAGATGGTTCTATAAGGCCTGTGCTGAATGTCAAGGCCTTGAACAAGTTCTTAAAACCAAAAAGATTCCGCATGGAGAGCATGTTGGATCTGAGATGCCTCTTGGAAAAAGACATGTACCTCATAAAAATAGACTTAAAGGACGCCTTTCATTCGGTGGCGATCGCTCAAACACAGGCGCCTCCTGCAATTTGTTTGAAAAGAGCAACTTTACCATTGGAACGTGATGGTATTTGGCCTCTCCAACGCACCGTACACCTTCACAAGGGTAATGAAGGTTATTACCCATCTAAGGGCATTAGGCCTCACGTGTCTAATTTACTTAGACGACATACTGATATGTCACTCCGACAGGGAGGTTCTGTTAGCCCAAAGGGAACAGACCTTGCAGCTCATAAGAGACGTAGGTTTCTCTATCAATGGCAAAAAGTCCATTCTAGAACCGACACATTGTTTAATCTTCCTGGGGTTCCAAATAAACACCTCAACATTTACCATAACTGTGCCAGAGGCCAAATGGTTAAGTGTTAAACCAATCCTCAGAGGTTCTTTACAAAAAGAGAACTCTCTGTAAGGGAACTTGCCAGCCTGATAGGCAAACTGATTGAGATGCAGCCAGGCTTTCACACAGTTCCAAAACTATGCCGTCAGATGTAGTTTTAGCTGATAGCCCTATTGAGACAAAGGGAAAAGTGGCACACAAAGGTCAATATTCCCCTAGAGGTTCACAGGGAAATGTCACAACTATGAACCCTGACACTACCTCAACCCTGTCCGCTCCGACAAGGAACACCGGACCTGATAATCACCTCGGACGTGTCCTTGACGGGCTGGGGTGCTTTCTCTCCAACAGCAGCATCCAGAGGGAGATGGAGTCCTCTGGAGTCCAAATTACACATAAACCTTCTAGAGCTTAGAGCAGCAAAGCTGGGACTACAAAAACTTTTCATTCCCCTCTCCAAGGTACAGTGTCTTGCTACAGATGGACAGCAGTGGCGTATGTGAACAGGATAGAAGGGACGAGATCCAAAAACTTATGTATGGAGGCCTTAGACTTGTGGAGTTGGGCCCTAGATCATAGCTTGGACCTTTGGGCACAGTATGTTCCGGGCCACTCCAATGAGATAGCGGATGCATTGTCACGACAGAACATCACTCTGACCACACTTACACTAAAACGGGATATATTTCTGAAAATAGAGAAAGCCCTAGGTGTTAGACAAATAGATCTCTTTGCATCTGTCATATCAGCCCAAACAAAAATCTTTGTGTCCAGAAATTGGTCACAGGGGGCATGGAAAGTAGATGGACTGTCATTTCCTTGGACACACTTAGAGTCCTTATGCCTTCCCACCCCCGACATTTGTTACCTCAGGTACTGAGGAAAATTTGGGAAGAATAGGTGGAGGATTTAGTCCTGGTTTACCCGGTTTGGACCTCCAAACCATGGTACCCCTTGATACGCAGGTTCAACAAGGGGAACATGGTTCAATTGGGATAGATAGCAGAACGCTTCCAGGGTTCCCAGGACCTTCTGGTCCACCTCACACGATTAATGTGGATAGTGGCTGAAATTGGCTGTTCTCCTATTCAAACTTGTCAGACCAAGCCAATAAACTAATTAACTATTCCCTCAAAAGAAAGAGTAGGAATAGATACAAACTCGTGATTGCAGAATTCCAGAACTGGTATTCTGAGACACAGGGTAATAGCATCCTTCTCCTGGATGTAGCCCTGGAGTTTTTGACTCAGAAATTTATAGCTCGGAAAGCAGCTAGTACAATTAGGTCACTTGGCTCAGCTCTGAGTTTAGTAGTTCCTAACCTGACAGAAAATAGAGTCTACTTAAGACTGATTAAGGGTACCTCAGCATTAAGGCCCATAGTTCTAAAATACTCCAGCACTTGGGACGTGGAACCATTATTGTAATCCCTTAGTGTCATGCCAGATGGGGCATTAAACTAGCATGCCTTCTCTCCCTGGCTATAGCAGCATGTCCGATAGAGTTGACATTATTTCAGATCAACGAACCTTGGCTATCGATTACTCCAGGAGGTTTTCACCTAGTTCTTAAAGGAAGAACGAAAACCTCTAATATCAAGGACTCTCCAATTGAGTTAGACTTAGTCAGAGACACAGAAGACTCTTCATTGTGTCGTTACAATTCTAAACGAATATTTGACATTTTTGGCTCCTAACAGAGGAGATATAACTAACCTGTTCATTACATCCAGAACTCCCTATCGAAAGGCTTCGGCAAACACAATCAGGGGATGGATTATACAGGCAATGTCTCAAGCAGGAATAGATACTTCTATTTTCCGTGCTCATTCTATTAGAAGTGCCATGTCTTCTACAGCGGCAGCTAAAGGGGTTCCCCTTGCATCCATCCTTAGAGCAGCTAGATGGTCCTCTAGCAGGACCTTTGTGAAACATTATTGGCATCCATCTGAGATTAAACGCCTATAGTTTTTGAGAGCCACCACTCGGTGTGCTACTCTACCCATCAGCTGTTGCTGGGTGGCTGTCTCCCCGATGAACAAAGTGAAGTTTGCAGGAATCTATGATCTGCAAACGTTATTTGTTCAAGGGTAATGGACAGCCACCCAGCAACAGCGGCCCTCCCTACACTCCCTCCCAATAATGTTGTCCTGTTAGTGGCTAAGTTATTGAGTGTATCTGTCTCTTATAGGTTCACAAAGAACTCCGAGACAAGGAGGCCTTCCACCAGAGTCCAAGAAGTAGACAATGGTCGTGAGATGGAGCTTCAGAGTTTCCTACTACTACCACCTAGTGCCTGAGAGTTTTATGTTCTGCGAGAAACTGACTGTTATGCAGTATTCAGAACTTTACAAACTGTTCTAAGACATGTTGTCTGTTTTGCTTCTCAATTGTTGGGACGAGGTCCTCAACTTCCTTTCGTGTTGCATGTTTATTAAACACACATTTATTGGCAGTAAACAAGGAGTGGAGTCCGTGTGTTCTGCCTTTATTTTTGTCGTCGGGGAGTGGGTAAGCCATCTTGCCTCCTGGCCAGAAAAAATTCTGAGGAGAGTTCCCGCGATATCGCGAGAACTCCTCTCTAGGTCACGTGACCTCGGCTGCACTGCAGCCGAGATCACGTGTCAGACGGCCCGGGGGAGGCAGCCGCCTACACCCATCAGCTGTTGCTGGGTGGCTATCCATTCCCCTTGAACAAATAACGTTTGCAGATCATAGATTCCTGCAAACTTCACTTTTCCATACCCCAAAATTCATGCCAAAAAAGTCAACAGCACTCACTATAGTGCCATGGCCTTTTTCACAGCTTTCCTTAGGCCAGTGATGACACATTCATGGGTCACGTGGCCTAGGTGAAACTCGTCTCCATAGAAAGGAATGGGGCTGAGTGAGATATACCAAGAATGGCTGCTCTACAATGTATGGCGCTGTGCTTGCTGAGCATGTAGAAGGCCATGTTGTCTTCTCAAATAGCTGATTGGCTGGGGTCCCGGTTGTTAGACCCCCACAGATTGGATACTGATGACTTATCCTGAGGATAGGTGATCAGTTATAAAGTCATGGAAAACCCTTTTAATTTAAATGAGAATCGGGATTATTTCTTAAGAGGTGGATTTTAAATCTGTATATTAAAAAGTAGGAGGGAAAGTGGCTGTGATGGGATAATGAGTTTGTCTCCAGATTTATCACTGCAACTTTTTAAAAGTGGCAAACTCACTCCACAAGGAGGGTGGCATAGAAAAACAGGAGTAGGTAGCGTTTGTAGACTAAAGAGTTAGGTTTAAAGGAGTTTTCTGGGATTTTCATATTGATAGCCTATCCTCCAGATGGATTATCAATATGAGATCGGTGGGGGTCTGACTCCCCATCAGCTGAATGTCTCTGTGAGTGCTTGGGCCTCTTTCTAGGCTATGTGACATCACGTTCATTGGTCACATGGCCTTAACACAGCTCAGTTCCATTCAGGTGAATAGGGCTTAGCATCTATACCAAGCATAGCCGCTATCAAGTGAACAGTGCATGGTGAGCTGCGAGGAGGCCGCGGCACTTACTGAAGCTATAGAGAACAGCTGATGGACAGGGAGTGCCAGGAGTTGAACCCCTGCATGTTTCATATTGCGAATTCATCCTGAGGATAGGCCATCAGTATGAATATCTCAGAAAACCCTTTAAAGATTCCCCAGAATTTATAAACAACGTGTAGAATTTGATAAATTTGAAGTATGCTAGTGCAGACTCAAGCAAAATTGACTTAAAATATTTCCCTCATGATAAATTCCCCCCCCCCCCAAGTATCCACCATTACTTTTCAGGAGAGTATTTTATGGTTTATATATGGGATACTTGCTGCTGTACTTTGTAAGAATATTATAAGGAGTAATGTGATGATTTCTAATACAAATCATCTCAACAACTGAGGTAGATGTGTAGGTTATCAGAATACATCAGAGAGCAAAACCCTATATTAAAATATGACTTTTATTAATAATCAATTAAAAACCACAATGGGGGCTGATAACGAAACAAATTCCAATGCTGACAGACAAGAGCCAAAAAAACAAAACAAAGGGAAAACCAGTGGCTGGCCCTACACAGGCCCTGAAATGGTCTATGCCCAGGGGAACACCCAGATGGGAGGTGGCCCCTGTCCTCATGCCTGGTCCTGGTTATCCCTGGATGGCCCTACAAAGGATAACATGTAAAACAGAACAAACACACAAGATAACACAAAGTCCCAATTGGATATTAGTATATCCTGACGCGTTTCCCCTATAACAAGGTTCCTCAGGGGATAAATATAACAGGGACCAGAATCAACACAATGACACGAAAATAGTGGTGTGAATAGTACAAATAATAATGTGGATAAGACAAATGAAGTGGAGACAGCTCAACAAGCCACAAAAATACAAATGTACAGATCAGGATGGGTAGTCAGTACATCAGTGGGGGCATATAGCTTACATGTAGGAAAGCACCAAGATAAATGGAGCAGATATATATATGAACATGTACATACCAAGATAATGGTCAATGCGTAAAAGAAGGCACATGAATTGCGTATGCATCAGTACAATGGCGGATCAAACAGATCAGCATATATGTATATATCTAAGAATAATGGGGATACGTAGGGGGCCAAAATTGCATAGACATTTGCATATGATGCAACACCAGGTACACGATGCAGATAAATAAATGACACCCAGGAGTAGTATAGGTATATTGCATAATTGTTATAATCATTGCACCAATATCCAGAAGTGACATGCACCAAAGGTACATGCACTATATGTTGTCAATCAAGAAGATGTAAACCCCATAATAAATCAAGGAGTCCAAAAGACGGGGTCCAGCTAGACCACTTGCGTGTCCCCAACGGTAGGGTCCAAATGGACCACTTACGTGCCCCCCAAAGGAACTGTGGTGTGCTGTCTCCACGTGGGTGATGTCAGCCAGCATGGTGAGGAGATGCAGGTAGATATCAACCTGTTTGGGGCGGAGCCGAGTGCTGGAGGAACATGCGCCAACTGAGGGAAATCTGGTCATGTGACTGGTGTGTTCCATTATATCAGGGGTGGCCAACCTGTGGCTCTTGAGCCACACGCGGCTCTTTGCCTCTTCAAGTGTGGCTCTTTTGGTGGAGCCGGGAAGCAGTCAGGCTGCCACACTCTCCACTCCATGCTCAGATCTCCTTTCCTGATCTGGTACTGTTACTACTCTGCTGCTCCAGCTCACTCTTCACTATGTCCTGATGCACACAGTGTCATAACCTGGTATGTGGAGACGCGCACTATCACCTGGCAGAGTAGCAGGTGCCCAATCAGGGGAGGTAGGCAGTTATAGAACTGAGCATGGGGTTCTGATCTCAGCATGGGATTGGGGGCCTGATCTGAGTATTAAGGGTCTGATCTGAGAATGGGGGGTCTAATCTGAGTATGGGGGGGTCAGACCTGAACATGAGGGTCAGATCTAAGCATGGGGGGGATCTGGTGTGAGCATGAGCGGTCTGGTGTGAGCCTGGGGGGTCCTGATCTGAGCAGGGGGGGGGGGTCTTATCTGTGCAAGGCGTCTGGTCTGAGCATGGATGGTCTAATCTGAGCATGGGGTGTAATATCTGAGCATGAGGGTCAGATCTGAGCATGGGGGTCTAGTGTGAGCATGAAGGGTCTGGTTGGGCATGGGAGGTTCTGATCTGAGCATGGGATTGGGGGCCTGATCTGAGTATTAGGGGTCTGATCTGAGAATGGAGGGGTCTAATCTGAGTATGGGGGGGTCAGACCTGAACATGAGGGTCACATCTGAGCATGGGGGGGATCTGGTGTGAGCATGAGCGGTCTGGTGTGAGCCTGGGGGGTCCTGATCTGAGCAGGGGGGGGGGTCTTATCTGTGCAAGGGGTCTGGTCTGAGCATGGATGGTCTAATCTGAGCATGGGGTGTAATATCTGAGCATGAGGGTCAGATCTGAGCATGGGGGTCTAGTGTGAGCATGAAGGGTCTGGTTGGGCATGGGAGGTCTGATCTGAGCAATGGGGAAAATCTGAGCACTGAGGGTCTGACACTGGAAGTCCGATTTGTGTTGAGGATCATATTTTAGGTTAGATGAGGATTGGGGGTCTGATTTATGAGTCTGATCTGAGGTCTGATGAAAAATATTTTTTTTCTTATTTTTCTCCAGTAAATCTTAGGTGCATCTTATAGGGCGATGAATACGGTGACTCGTGTGCCAATGTAAAGCTTGTGGCTCCTGGTAATCATATGTTGTTTTTTTTTTTTCCTGGCTCTTTGTGTGTGTAAGGTTGGCCACCCCTGCATTATGTGTTCCAGCACCCAGAAATTACGCGGGTGCGTTACACTGTGCGGTTCACAGTCAGAAAGAGCGAGATATAGTATGCTAGTAAGTAGTAATTATCTAAAAGACATACAAAACATATGAATAAGTATGCTAAGTGGAGGAAGAGGTTCTGACGATTTCTAATACCTTAAAGGGGTTCTCCGAGTTATATATATTGATGACCTTTCCTCAGGATAGGTCATCAATATCAGATCGGCGGGGGTCCGACACCTGGCACCCCCGCCGATCAGCTGTTTGAAGAAGAGGCGTGCGCCGTATCAGCGCTGCCTCCTCTTCACTGTTTACATGCTGGTCGACACGGGGGTAGTGGTGAGTAGGCGTAATTACATCTCACCGCCCCATTCATTTATATGGGAAGAATCGCTTCCATAGACTTATATGGGAGCGATTCTTCCTATTGAAATGAATGGGGCAGTTAGGTGTAATTACACCTACTCACCACTACCCCCCGTGTCGGCCAGCATGTAAACAGTGAAGAGGAGGCAGTGCTGATACGGCGCGCGCCTCCTCTTCAAACTGCTGATTGGAGGGGATGCTAGGTGTCTGACCCCCGCCGATCTGATATTGATGACCTATCCTGAGGATAGGTCATCAAAATATATATATATATATATATATATATATATATTCGGAGAACCCCTTTAACTGCTGCAGAACCTCTTTGACGAATTAAGGGCTTATCCCTGTCCATCACTGACTAAAAAGAAATTCCCTCATCCTTTTCAGCATAACGGTCTGAAGCATCTGAAGTGTGTATTATGTTTTTTTTGTGCAGTGTCTAGGGCACAGTACAATATGATATTCAATGCAGCTTGTGAGGAACTTCTTTTTATATGTCAGTCATCAGTGGTTCAGCCCAAAGGAAAGAAAATAGGAGTTTGCTAAAGACATCTCGAACAGCAAGACATGGTTATATTCACAACATGCAATAAATTCATGAACACCCATCACCACTTGTAGCTCAGGTAGCACCAAAATTGTTTTTTTGACAAACAAGAAGTAACTCTGTATCCAAAGATGAGTATCTCAACAGGTTTAACATTACTATTATATTTAATTTGCGGTTGTTGTATGTGTTGTAGAGTTGATTAGTATGCTCTTTTCTCCATCAGATATGTCTAAGGCTTCTCGTGCAGTGAAAGCTGTGAAGAAAGCTGATGTCGCTGGTGTGATTCGAGCCATGGTGGGAGCTGGACAGGCAGCACCAGGACCTCCTTTGGGACCCACCTTGGGACAGGTTTGCAAATTGCCTTTATAGGAGTTAGGACTCATACACACGACCGTATGTATTTTGTGGTAAAAAAAATATGTCCGTGTGCATTCCGTATTTTGTGCAATGGAACAGCTGGCCCCTGATAGAACAGTACTGTCCTTCTCCGTGATGTGGACAATAATAGGGAATGTTCTATTTTTTTTTTTTTTTTTTTTTTTTTTTGCGGAACGGAAATATGGAAACGGACAGATACACAGAAACGGAATGCACACGGAGTACCTTCCGTCTTTAATATCAGGGTGGTGGGGGTCCGGTACCCGGCAACCCTGCTGATTAGCTTATTGAAGGAAAGGCCGTCCTCCGTGCCAGCGCAGCCTTCCCTTCATTGTTTACCTGCTCGCCGTCGACGAGCTCTGGCACGGAACACTGCCTTCCCTTCAACCAGCGGATTAGCAGAGGTGCCAGGTGTCGAACCCCCACCTATCTGATATTGATGACCTATCCGGAGGATAGGTCATGAGTATTAAAATTCCGGAAAACCCCTTTAATGTATTTATAAATTGAACAATTTATTGTATTTAGTACATGGATTATTAATGGATTGTGGTGGTCCATGTTAACTTTTGGCCACCAGATTTATTTACAGTATAGGCTGCACACATAACGTTGCATGCAAGTTCACAGTCTGCACTCTTTGTGACACATGTAACTATCAGGTATAATAGTATCACATTATATATACTTGTGGTTACTTCTTTAAAGCGATTTATGCAAATAAAGTTTGATGTATTCTGAATCTGATTAGGATTTATCACCTATTCCAGTGATGCCCAACCTGTGGCCCAACAGCTGTAGTAAAACTACAACTCCCACCATGCCCTGCTGTAGGCTGCCCAAGCATGATTGGAGTTGTAGTTTTGCAACAGCTGATGGGCCGCAGGTTGGGCATCCCTGACCTATTCGATGGCTGGGTAATAACTGTTGGAATGGTGTTTGTTTGACAATCAATGGGGCCTCCATTGATTGCTAAAATTGGGGCACTTTGCCCCCCCCCCCAGCCCCAAAGGTGTGGCTGTGAGGAGTTTGAATGGAGTGGCAGTCAAGCATGCGCCGTGCTGCTTTATTTAAAGTCTTTGGCACTGGCGACCATTGGCTATCATGAGACTTGCCATGCATGGTTAAGGCTTTGAGGACTTTGCAATTTTCCATTTTTGCATTTTTGTTTTTCACTCCCTGCCTTCCCAGAGCCATAATTTTTTTATATTTTTCCGTTCACATAGCCCTATGAAGACTTATTTTTTGTGGAGCTTTCTAATGTCTCTACTTAAAATTGCATATGATGTAGCGGGGAGCTGGAAAAAAAATTCCAAATGGGATGGAATTGGAAAAAACCGCAATTCTGACAGTTTTTTTTGTTTTTTTATGACATTCTCCAGGTCGGTACAATTGAGACCATACTTTTTGTATATATTTTGTTTGCGCTTTAAAAACCTTGAAAAAAATGTTCTTTGCCATATTCTGACCCCTATAATTTTTTAGTAAATATGCCTATGGAACTGTATGAGGGCTCATATTTTGTGGGGTGATCTCTACAATTCAGTGATACTATATTGAAGTGTGTGTGTGTGTGTGTGTGTGTGTGTGTGTGTGTGACTTTTTGATCACTTTTTATTAAAAAAAAGATTGGGGGATCTGACTAAAAAAATAAACATTTTTGAATTTTTAATCTGTTACGCCATTCACAGTATGGGATATATATAGTTATAGTTTAATAGTATAAGCGTTTTCAGATGTGTCAATGCCTATAATTTTTATTGTTTTAATTTATTTTGATTTTGGGGAACGGGTGTTTTTTTTTTTTTTTTTTATATTTAAAGGGAACCTGTCATTTCCGAAACACCCCATGAACTAGAGTAAGAGATGTATAGTGTAAATGATGCTGAATCCGATTATGTAAGTTTTATCTTCATACTCACTTCCATTCCGACGCTGTGCTCCCACAAACCATCAGTAAAATACATTCACAGGACTCTTCTTTGAGTCCTCTCCATTATGTGAGTGAGCACTGGAGTCCAGTGAGTGCATTTTACTGCAGGTTTGTGGGAGCACAACATCAGAATGGAAGGGAGTATGAAGATAAAACTTACATATTTGGATTCAGCACCGCTTACTCTAGTTCAGGGGGTGTTTAGGAGATGACAGGTTCCCTTTAAAAAAAAAAAAAAAAAAAAAAAATTTTAAAGTGAAATGATTGCCCTATTATGTTCTGCAATGGCTACATAGTCATTATAGAACACACCATTTACTATATACCAATGGAGAGCTGCTGTTTGAAATGGCCAAAACCCAGCGGGTAAGGCGCCTGCTGCACGTGTAAGCAGACTCCATCTTTAAAAGGATTTTCAGAGATGTTTTTACTGATGAACTATCCTCAGGATAGGTCATCAGTATCTGATCAGTGGGGGTCTGACATCTGGTACTTCCATCTATCAACTGTTTTGGGAAGCCAGGGGCTTTCCTCTGAGTGCCGCTGCCCTCTCATAGTTTACGAAGCACAGCACCGTACATCGTATACCGGCTGTGCTTGGTATTGCAGCCCAGCCCCACTGACAGGCGTGCTGCTGCCTTCTCGAACAGCTTATTGGCAGAAGTCCCGAGTGTCGGACCTCCACCTATCACATACTGATAACCTATCCTGGGATGGGTCATCAGTAAAAAAAAAAAAAAAAAAAAAAAAATCTTAGAAAACCCTTTTAAAGTGGTGAGGTCGCCAAGGGGTTAAGTCTCAAAAGATCACATTTGGTGATTGCCCTGGTTGTTCAGCATCAAAACAGCTCAAGTCCTTTGAAAAGGCCCATTTGTCAATTTATTCATGAAAGGGGTTGTTTAAAGGGTTTCTGTCACCAGAAATAACCCTATTAAACCAAGTGTCATTTGCAATGAGCAAATGACACTTGATTCCAGTAATGTTACTATTATACTGCTCAGTAACGGCGTTTTGCTAAAAATAGCGATTTTATAATATGCTAATGACCTCCCCTAGGTGCAGTAGGCGTGAACCTGCACCTAGGAGAGGCCATAATAACGCCTCTTACCACGCCCCCGGTCGCGCTGATTGACAGGGCCGGGCAGCCAGCTCTTTCGGCTCCCGGCCCTGTACGAGCCCGAAATCCCGCGCCTGCGCAGTAATGAAGCCGGGACCCGGGCGGGCGCCGGCTCTCAATGCGCGCTGATCGCAATGCGCAGGCGCGGGATCAGCGCGCATTGAGAGCCGGCGCCCGCCCGGGTCCCGGCTTCATTACTGCGCAGGCGCGGGATTTCGGGCTCGTACAGGGCCGGGAGCCGAAAGAGCTGGCTGCCCGGCCCTGTCAATCAGCGCGACCGGGGGCGTGGTAAGAGGCGTTATTATGGCCTCTCCTAGGTGCAGGTTCACGCCTACTGCACCTAGGGGAGGTCATTAGCATATTATAAAATCGCTATTTTTAGCAAAACGCCGTTACTGAGCAGTATAATAGTAACATTACTGGAATCAAGTGTCATTTGCTCATTGCAAATGACACTTGGTTTAATAGGGTTATTTCTGGTGACAGAAACCCTTTAAGATCATAAACTTGGCCATTTGGGTATACGGGCACGTCATTGTTGCCGCTGAGTAAACAGAGCACCGTTGTGGCAGCAATGGAGTGGTGCCCTCCTTTGAGATGACATGAATGTACACATTTGGAGGGCATTAGGGGAGGTGCATAGTGCATAAAAATTGCCAGCTCTTTGCTGACTCGACTGTGGCACAAGTTTTCATGGCTGAAGAGCTGCATGCAAGCCTTATATCACAAAGTACAATGCCAAGCGTCAGAAGGAGTGGTATAAAGCACGCCGCCACTGGAATCTGGAGCAGTGAAAATGTGTTCTATGGCTTGATGAATCATGATTCTCTTCTGCCTGATGGACCAGTCTGAGTTTTGCAAGTGCTAGAAGAATGTAACTTGCCTGACTGCATTGTACCATTGTTATAGTTTGGAGGAGGGATAAAGCTACAGGCTTACTTTGGCTCTTTTGTTCTAGTGAAGGGAACTCTTAAAGGGGTTATCCTGACTTCACCCCCCCCCCCAATGCCCAGGCACCTCATATAGGTTATTCTTACCCTGCTCCCTGGCACCCACTTCACTTCTGATTCCCTGCACCTGAGGAGTTAATTGACGCGTTTACCCTGTCATTGAGGCTGGGTGCCGGCCGTATCACACAGCCACTTACATTTGTATTTCGGGGTAAATTATATGCATAGGTGGCGCAATGTTAACATTTCATTGGTGGCAGTGGCAGCTTCCAATCCGAGCCCCAGCAGGGAAATACCTGGGAAATAGTGACCATAAAATAATAACCTTCAAATTGTCATTCAAAAGTGTGTTTCTTCAGGGAGGAACAAAAATGCCAAACTTCAAAAAAGCTAAATTTAGCCAACTGAGAGAGGCCATAGGCCTAACTAACTGGGACAAAGTCCTGAAAAATAAAAATACAGCCACAAAATGGGAGATTTTTAAAAGCATCCTAATATCTAATTGTGAGAGGTACATACCTTATGGGAATAAAAGGTTAAGGAACAAGAAAAAAAAACAATGTGGATAAATAGAACTGTAAAGAAAGCAATAAATGACAAACAGAAAGCATTTAAATCACTAAAACAGTAGGGGAGCGAGGAAGCATTGAAAAACTATAAGGAAAAAAATAGAATATGTAAAAGACAAATAAAAGAAGCCAAACTAGAGACCGAGAGATTAATAGCCAAAGAGTAAAGCTAACCCTAAAATGTTCTTCAATTATATAAATGGTAAAAAGTATAAACCTAAAGGTGTCGGCCCCTTACAGAATAATGAGGGGGGAGTTGCAGAGAGCGATGAGGAGAAAGCAAAGCTACTAAATATTTTTTTTTTCTCCACTGTATTCACTGAGGAAAATAAACTGTCAGATGAAATGCAGAATATAAAAGTAAATTCCCCATTAAAAGTGCCCTGTTTGACCAGGAAGAAGTACAGCTACATCTTAAAAAGATTAAAATAGACAAATTGCCAGAATCGGATGGCATACACCCCCGTATCCTAAGAGAATTAAGTAATGTCATAGCCAGACCCTTATTTTTGATATTTAAGGGCTCTATACTGACAGGGAGTGTTCCACAGGATTGGCGCATAGCAAATGTGGTGCCAATATTCAAAAAAGGTCCAAAAACAGAGCCCGGGAACTATAGGCCGGTAAGTTTAACATCTGTCGTGGGGAAACTGTTTGCCGGGTTTCTAAGAGATGCTACAGTATCTTGGAGTACCTCAATAAAAATAAACAAATAACTCCATGTCAGCATGGCATCATGAGGGATCGGTCATGTCAAACCAATTTAATCAGTTTCTATGAGGAGGTAAGTTCTAGACTTGACTGTGGCGAATCAATGGATGTCGTATATCTGGACTTCTCCAAAGCATTTGACACGGTACCACATAAAAGGTTAGTATATAAAATGAGAATGCTTGGACTGGGAGAAAATGTCTGTATGTGGGTAAATAACTGGCTCAGTGATAGAAAACAGAGGGTGGTTATTAACGGCACATACTCAGATTGGGTCCCTGTCACTAGTGGAGTACCACAGGGGTCAGTATTGGGCACTATTCTCTTAAATAAATATATTTATTAATGATCTTGTAGAAAGCTTGCACAGTAAAATATAAATTTTTGCAGATGACACTAAACTGTGTAAAGTAATTAAAGGGGTTGTCCGAGTTATTTTTTTGTTCTTTATATGTTACTAACTTGTCAGGTATAACAACTTTCCCATATACTTTGTGTTTCTAAAGCTGCTGGTTTCTCAGAGTTGACTGAGGGTCACATGACCTGTGATGTCACCTTATCTCCCTGGTCTGTGATGTTTCGTTCACAAGCCTCAGAGTTCAGATAACAGTCTGTACACGAGACGTCACTGGCCACGCCCCCTTCCTTTGCCGGCTGCTATCTGCTCTCCCTGGTTTTCTTCAGATAAAACATTAACCCCTTCAGCCAGAACACACTGAGGGCTCAAGGCTTTAGAACAAACAGTAGCTGCAGCAGTGAGAGGAGACAAATGCTGGGCACAAGAGCTGTAGAGGAATTGTATTGTACAAGAACAGGTAGGGAGAATTTCCTGTGTGTATCAGCATTGTCATTGTACAGCTGGGACTTGTAGTCCTACACATACAACATGCTGCTGAGTATTCCAGCAGGCAGACATGTCACTCAGCACTTGTATTCATTCCCTTTGCAGAGAAGGGGGAGGGGCTGAGATTGTTGTTATTGCTGCATGTAAACAAAGACCAGAAGAGAACCAGGGAAATGAGGAAATATGGATTTTTTTTGCCTAAAACTTGCTTAACTTAGTTATATATTGCTGCCCATCAGATTTACAGTGCTATATTTTTTTTTTCATAACTCGGACAACCCCTTTAACACAGAAGAGGACAGTACACTGCTACAGATGGATCTGGATAGACTGGAGGCTTGGGCAGAGAAGTGACTGATGAGGTTTAACACTGACAAATGTAAGATTATGCAAATGGGAAGGAATAATGCAAGTCACCAGTACATACTAAATGGTAAAACACTGGGTAACTCTGACATGAAAAAGGACCTAGGAATTTTAGTGAACAGCAAACTAAGCTGCAGAAATCTGTGTCAGACAGCTGCTGCCAAGGCCAATAAGATAATGGGTTGCATCAAAAGGGGCATAGATGCCCGTGATGAGAACATAGTCCTGCCACTTTACAAATCACTAGTCAGACCACACGTGGAGTACTGTGCACAGTTCTTGCCTCCTGTGATCAAGGCAGACATAGCAGAGCTGGAGAGGGTTCAGAGGAGGGCAACTAAAGTAATAACTCGAATGGGTGGACTACAGTACCCAGAAAGATTATCAAAGATTATCAAAATTAGAAAAATGACGACTGAGGGGAGATCTATGTATAAATATATCAGGGGTCAGTACAGAGATCTCTCCCATGATCTATTTATCCCCAGGACTGTGACGAGGGGACATCCTCTGCGCCTGGAGGAAAGAATTCTGATTTCCTGATTGGAGTCGGGAAGGAATTTTTTCCCCTAAAGTGGGGAAAATTTGGCTTCTACCTCACAGGGTTTTTTTGCCTTCCTCTGGATCAACTTGTGGGATAACAGGCCGAACTGGATGGACAGATGTCGTTTTTTTTTTTTTTTGGCCTTATAAACTATGTTGCTATGTTACCATGGCAGCCAGGACACTACTAAAGCCACCCATGGCTGCCATGTTAAGCTCCCTGCTGCTGTGTGAATAAAGCCCAGCAGCAGCAGCAGGGACAGTGTAAAATCCTGTTCACCCTAATAGGTCTCTAGGGTGAGTATGACAAGGGATCAAAAGATCCCGGGTTCTAGCTCCCTAAGCGGGGTAATACTTATTAAATAAAAAAAATAAAATAAAGTAAAAAAAAAAAAAACTCCAAAATATTAAAAGTTTAAATCGTGGCCCCCTTTCCCAATTTTACATGTAAAACATATGAACAATAAAAAAAATATTTGATATCGCCACATCCGAAAAACTATTAAAATATCTCCTATGTGTTGAATGCTATAAAAATAAAAAAAAACATCCAATTAACCATTAACCTGTTTGTGAAATTGGATAACCTCTTAAAACGCTGCTATATTCCACGCTTTACAGACATTAACATCATGCTGTCTCCAATGGGGCTCACAACATAAGTTCCCAATCGGTATGAGTGTGGGAGGAAACCCATGCACCCCAACACCTGGAAGAACATACAAACTCCATGCAGATGTTGTCCTTGGTCGGATTTGAACCTAGGACCCAGCGCCGCAAGGCACCAGTGGTACGGACCAATTATCATGAATGAGCATTCCTATGAACATATTACCAATAATTTGCTCCAAAATCGTGCAGTCTGATAGGGCCCTTAGGAATTAGATTATTTTCGTTTACATAAATGCATAGTGTTCAATGGAGAATTAGCAGAAAATTAAAGGTATGTTGGTGATGTAAATGTGTTTTTCTATTAACAGAAGGGCATCCCAATTGGTCAGTTTTGTAAGGAGTTCAATGAGAGGACTAAAGACATCATTGAAGGAGTGCCAATGCGAGTGAAAATCTTTGTTAATGTAAGTGTCTATTACATTCTCTCTTCTCAGTTTTTCTGTTTTCGATTCTTAATCGTTCTAGTACGTTTTGTCAACCTTTGTGTTTATATCTTTCATGAACACCTATCACTACAACACCACAGAACTCGATAGAAGAGTGCCGTGAACGTGGATATTAATTATCAATAACGCCTATCATAAAGTATCCACATACCAAAAGGTATATTAGTCATAATACTCAGGTAGCATACCCTATTCACAGAAAATAATCAATAACTAAGAATAGAGAAACAAGCAAATACGGCGCCGCCGTGTGGGTCCGTGATTCTCACTCGCGTCATTTCCCTCCATGGTCAAAACATATATATTTGCGAAACGGCGTCAGGACGAGGAGACTCTCACTCACGTCATTTCCCTCCATACTCTGTATTTGCTTGTTTCTCTATTCTTAGTTATTGATTATTTTCTGTGAATTTATATATATATATTTTTTTTTTTAAATCTGTCTGCTTTCCTGCTGCATGGCCCAGAAGTGGCTTGGTCTCATGACCACAGTGGCAAATCACTGGCATCACAGCCACAGGAGCAAGCAATTTCTGGTGGGGAGCGATGGGACTGTGAATTTCTCGTAGGCTGGACAAGACAATATCTTTAATCTTCAGCTTTAATGAAACTAAAAAAATATGATTGCAAATTGAATGTATAGTTATTCCTTATTTATATAACATGTAGAGCCGCGTAGAAATTCAAATTCCTCACAATTAACCTGTAGATCATTTAACAGAATACAGATTTCTGTCATCAAGTAACACGTCTGTTTAGCTGGTCTGCAAAGGAGTTAAAGGGAGTTTGAAATGCCACGCAGCCTGGTATATAGAATAGTATAACTTGTCAGGGCTCATGCACACAAACGTATCTTTCTTCCGTTTCCATTCCCTTTTTTACAGGGCCGTAATCAAAACCATTCATTAGCGTACTGTTTCAAAGACTGTTTGTAATGAAATAAAATAAGAAAACTTTATTGAAAAAAATATATAAAGATACCCAAAACTAGCCTAATATCCTGCTTCTAGAGGTTATGCGGACAGTCTTGGAACCACTCCATTAAGCCCATACACGTTGGCCGTAGGAGTGGACCTCTGTCCTCTTTATCACACCTCCATATTGCTGGCAAAGCCCTAACTCGACGCATTTCTGATAGCTGGTATTGTCTAGGTGGCCGCTCGCTCCCGCTCCAAATATAGAGACAGGCGAGGGGTGCGACGCGGGCACTGGCTCAATGCCGGCACGCTACACTACACCACGTGCAGCGTCTCCTGCTTTTTCTTTTATTTTGAAATGCAATACCTGACTTAAACCTGGCCCAGACTCCTGATGAGATAGACAATACCAGCTATCAGAAATGCGTCGAGTTAGGGCTTTGCCAGCAATATGGAGGTGTGATAAAGAGGACAGAGGTCCACTCCTACGGCCAACGTGTATGGGCTTAGTGGAGTGGTTCCAAGACTGTCCGCATAACCTCTAGGAGCAGGATATTATTAGGCTAGTTATGGGTCATATGAGGTGTCCATTTGTCCCATTGACAGTGTGTTACCAATATATATATATACTGTAGAACACATGGGTATAGGGACGGTAACATCCTAGGTAGGTGAGTGACCATAGTGAGATACCAGGTCACCCCTTCTGTCCTAACCTGACTAGCTTTACACTGCGTCCCCAGCAATTAACTGCTCCAAAAACAAGAGAGCTTATCTAATCGGCGGACCTGCAGTGATATTTTTTATTTTACGTGGGGATTGAAGCTTGCAGAAACAAACAATAGGGGTGGTGTATATGTCTGTGAATATCGATTAACAGAATCATCCCCCCCCCCCCCCCCCAAGCCTTTCCCCGGCTTCCAGTGGGAGGCAAACAGTCCCACACTAATAGGGATTTGGCGATTAGCGTATCTTTATATATTTTTTCAATAAAGTTTTGTTATTTCATTACAAACCGTGTTTGAAACAGTACGCCAATATTGACACATATACGGTTAAACTATTCTATGTTAATATCAGTTAGAAGAAAACCATTCATTACAATGGGGCTTGGAAAAAAAAAACTAAACGAAATGACTCCGTGTGCATCCCGTGTCTGCATGTGATCCCTCAAGATACAATGGCCTCAGGATACAATATTTTCAACATACCATGGGTCAGAAAAGACCATTGTAAGTTGAAACCAGACTCCACATAACAATCAAGGCCACTTCTCTGGTAAAATAGCTGTAATAGTAGCTAGTTATCAGCTATTCCTGACTGTTATATTTAATGGATTGTTTTATCTGTCTTAGTTATCTGCTTGTTTTTCTTAAATCTTCATTTTATCTTATCTTGGATGACATTTTGGGGCTTTGGAACTGATTACTCAACTTACAATGGTTTCAACATACAATGGCCGTCCTGGAACCAATTAATATTGTAACTTGAGGGCCCACTGTATTCTGTCAAGGTACTACAATGTAACTCCCAACCGATGAGTCGCTTCAGATCTTTCATAATCACGTATTTTTAGTTCGTGACTGGGGATCTGTAGGAAGTCGTTAGGAAGATTCACTCACGAGACGATACTCTCTGCTGTTGCTGCGTCATATGAGAATATATTTGTCATGCTTCTTTCAAGTGCCGGTATCTCGCAGATCAGAGACAGTATATTAGAGAATGGTGTACCACACGCTGTTTTGCTCTTCCCGGTGCCAGCAAAGTAGTATAAATATACAGCACACTGAATATTCTTTGCAATTTAAAGGTCATTTTATTTAGTGATTTTCACAATAAGAGGTTCATGATCCAGTTTATAGGAAAATTAAATACTGCGTAACCACTATCCATATATGAGCCGGACGTTTCAGTCCCTAGGGTCCTTCTTCAGCGGCTTGAAGTCTCTATAGAAAAATAATAGAACATCTGTGATATCGGACACATGCGCAGCCGCCCTCCATTCGTTTCTATGGGGCCGCCAAAAATAGGCGAGCGCTGGCTCTGCTATTTCCGTCGGCTCCATAGAAATGAATTGGAGCGGTGGCTGCACTTGCATGGTGCGCTCCCATTCATTTCTATCAGCTCAGCGGGGAAGCTGCGCCTGGTGGTGGCCGGGGGTCCTCCAGGCGCAGTGCTCCCCCCTCCGATCTCGATATAGGTGCACATCCCAGCAGTGGGACCCGCACCTATAAGACAATGGGGGCATATCCTAGCAATATGCCCCCATTGTACAAGATGAGAATACCCCTTTAAGCTGCCCACAACATGGGCATAGCTGTCTGTAGGAGTCTGTTGTATTCCCCCTGAAGCTTTTCTGGTAGACCTCTGGAGTTTGTATTTTTGGATCAGCAACTCTTTTATGGCACCATAATCCCCCGGCTTGCTCTTCTGCCCGTTCTCCTGAAAATGCCAGGGATCTGGCGAAACATGTCGGGGCAGTGTTTGAGGGAATTTTAAATACAGCAGGGACGCTTCTGTGAAATATAATAACAGTGAACATAGAGTGGCAGGCAGGGATAGAGATCCGTGGTAAGAGTTTGGAGCCAGCGCGCGGCTACCAGCCTCTCATGGCCACCATAGTCAAGTTGCAGAACAAATAGTGCAATATATGTCTATAGAAACAAAGGAAGCAACACCACTGATACTTTAAATTTTTTGGTTTATTACACAGTCAATAAGACATATTTTTTCACCTTCTTTTTTTTCACCAGTTTTCACCTTCCTGCCCAGGCCATTTTTTGCAAATCTGACATGTCACTTTATGTGATAATACCTTTGGAACACTTTTACTTATCCAAGCCATTCTGAGATTGTTTTCTCGTGACACATTCTACTTCATGACAGTGGTAAATTTGAGTCAATATATTTTTCCTTTATTAAAAAAAAGCCCAAATTTACCAAAAATTTGGAAAAACTCACAATTTTCTAAATTTGAATTTCTCTACGTTTAAGGCTTCATGCACACGAATGTATTTTGTTTCCGCGTCCGTTCCGTTTTTGTTGCGGATAGGATGTGGACCCATTCATTTCAATGGGTCAGCAAAAAATGCAGACCGCACACCTCACCGCATCAGTATGTCCGTTCCGTAGCACCGCAAAAAAAAAATAGAACATGTCCTATTCTTGTCCGCTTGGGATACCCTTTACAGTGCATTACAATACTTCTGTATTGTAATGCATTGGCTGTAAGTGTATTACACACAGTAATACACTTACAGCCTACTTCCTGTGAGATTCTGGATCTCACAGGCTCGCAGGTATGGCAGTTACGATGCCTATGGAAGGTATCGGGCTGCCATCCAAGCTATCTGGTCCGTCACAGCAGCGTGGGGACTCGATGGGCTCTCCTTCATGCTGCACACATCACATGTGCCGCAGACAGCGCTGATTGCGGTACGTCAAGGGTTAATGCACCTGCATCGTTTTCACCTATGCCAGCGCATACAGCAGGGGTCCAGCTAACGGGAACAGCCGGTCCCCTGCAGCTTATTGGGTGGGGGCAGCTCCTGCACCCGCCCGATCAGCGCGCTGTAGTACTATGGCATTGGACGGCAAGTCACGCCCCCCAGCGCCGTACATGTATAGCGCTGGGTGTGAAGGGGTTAATAGCATATTAAAAGTTAAAGAGGACCTTTCACCACTCCTGACATGCCTGTTTTAATAGCTTCATGCATTCCCCATGTGATAACAATTCTGAAACGGCTATTTTATGTCTGTATTTTGTGCCATTCTTTTATCATTCCTGCTAGAAGTTATATGTGAATTTCTATTAGCCTTCAGTAAGGGTACAGAGGGGAGGTAACCAGTTGGGGGGGGGTGTACCTGCACAGCCTCACTCTATCCAATTAGTGCTGCTATGTTCAGAGTGAGGCTGTGCAGGTACACCCCCCCCCCCCCCAAACTGGTTACCTCCCCTCTGTACCCTTACTGAAGGCTAATAGAAATTCATTCATAACTTCTAATAGAAATAACACAGGAATGGTACAACATAGAGCCATAGGAATAGATGCTCCAGAATTGGTCTTACATGGGGAATGTATTAAGCTATTAAAACGGGCGTGTCAGGACTGGTGAAATGTCCTCTTTAAGTCTTAATGTATCTACTAGTAGACATGTGAAACTAAAGGCAATTAATAGTCTTGATGACTAATTGTAAATATATTGAATTAATGAGCCTTAACATATGTCTGGGTCTCTAAAAAATAGTGCTCTTGAGGAAGGGCACAAAATGCATCCACGGCTTTGCCTTTCAACCCAGGGTCTTCTTGATTGTGTATCCTGAGATGGAGCTTGTGGAGAATTGCTGTGCTGTTAAAATTCTCGCCGTTTCTAGCTAAAAAGCCCTTTCCCCATCTGTAGCCTCATGCTCACTCTGGCTTTGCGTTCTGCAGCCACCCTCTCGGCTCCATGTTCTACCGCCTGGTGATGTGTAGTGAGCTGCAGGTGTATGTTAGGGTCACATCCACCCATCTGTTGTAAGATCTATTGTAGCGCCACATGTAAATGTTCTGCTCACAAGTAATCACACAATCATACGTTCAGGCTATGAATTCTTTAGAGCAACAAGGCGGGCTTATAAAGTGAGACGAAATAACGTACACAAACAGTAAGAGTAAAATAAATGGGAGAAAATACAGTAATACAAACCTTACAGCCCTCGGGAGAAGGGGAAGAAATGGATACCCGTCAGCTCGGCTGTGAATGTCACATGATGTAACAAATAAAATGTGTCCATACAATATTTTTATAGAACCAGAATTGGTTTCCAGTTTCTGGTCGGCCAAGTCATTGACTATGCAAATCTCTGTTCTGTTCTGTTCTGTCTGCTCTCTTCCATTGGGGCAGAACAAATGAGGGGAGTGTAGAGCATTGAATATTGAAATGTCTTTGTTTGAAACTTTACAAATCTCCTGCCAAAATGAATCCCCTTCCTCTGGTATCCGGTTTAGCAGGGGGCAGCAGATGTTTTTTTAAGTTTGTACATGGCAGCCAGAGGTGTTAGATACGACAGGATGATAACTGTCCATTTGCACCTCTGTAGCTGATAGAACCCCAGCCTGCACGACTCCATCTTGCTGGAATAGAATGGAAGCTTCAAAGCAGTCATTTGGTGAATGAACCTTCCCTTCCACAGGAATCATGACTTGGGAATCCTTATACAACAGATACACAGAATATATAATTCTATAATAGTTATTACAAGTATGCACCCAGACATCATATTTATGACAGGGTCCAATATCCGGGACCCCCACTAATTAGCTGTTTGAGAAGCCTTCTCTCAGCTTTCCTTAGGCCACGCTCTGTAACATTTATCGGTCACATGGCCGAGGCGCAGCTTAGCGCTATTGAAGTCAGAGGTTCAGCTGCAATACCAAGCGCAACTGCTACACGGTATATGTCGCTGTGCTTGGTTTGCTGAGAGAAAAGGCTCCTTCTCAAACAGCTGATCAGCAGGGGTCCTGAGTGTCTATCCTCCCTTCAGATACTGATGAACTGTTCATATAATAGGTTGTCAGTATAAAACACTCAGAAAACCATTTTAAACCTTTCAGTTTTATAGGTAAGATTAGATTAAAGGAAACCTGTCATCTCCGAAACACCCCCTGAACTAGAGTAAGCGTTGTATAGTGTAAGTGATGCTGAATCCGAATATGTAAGTTTTATCTTCATCCTCACTTCCATCCAACGCTGTGCTCCCACAAACCTGCAGTAAAATGCACTCAGTGGACTCCGTTGCTCACTCACATAATGGAGATGACTCAAAGAAGAGTCCACTGAGTGCATTTTACTGCAGGTTTGTGGGAGCACAGCGTCAGAATGGAAGTGAGTATGAAGATAAAGCTTACGTATTCGGATTCAGCATCACTTACAGTATACAACGCTTAATCCAGTTCAGGGGGGTTCCGAGATGACAGGTTCCTTTTTAAAATTGAACATCTGCAAAAAAAAGTGAAATTTCACCTCCATTTTCCTTCTTCCTAATTCTTGTAGAACACCTAATGGGTTAGCAAAGTTTGTAAAATTAGTTAAATAATTTGAAAAGTGTGGTTTCTAAAGTGGGGTAATTTATGGGTGGTAAAGACCAGGGTTTTTTTTTTTTTTTGTTTCTTCATTGTCTCCTTCCAAGAGCTATAACGTTTTTTAGGATGCCATTTTGGGGTACACATAACTTGCTCATTAACTATTTTATTAACTCTTTCTGGGGTGGGAAAAACAGCAGTTCAGTTCTGCTTCTGGGTTTTTACATTATAAACTAGAACAGATCAGAAGGAAAGGTGTAGGGTAAGGCTACTTTCACACTAGCGTTTTTAAATTCCGGTATTGAGTTCCGTCATAGGGGCTCAATACCGGAAAAAAACACTTCAGTTTTGTCCCCATTCATTGTCAATGGGGACAAAACTGAACTGAAGACAACGGAATGCTCCTGAAAGCATTCCGTTCCGTCTTCAGACCGGAGAACAAACCGCAGCATGCTGCGGTTTTCTCTCCGGTCCAGGCATCCGCACCAAGACGGATCCGGAATGACCCCCAATGCAAGTCAATGGGGACGGATCCGTTTGGCGTGACACACCAGTAATCCGGATCTGTCCTCCATTGACTTGCAGTGGGGGGGTCATTCCGGATCCGGCTACACAGAAATACATACAGACATACATACACATACATACTCACATACTCCAGGCAGGGACGCCGGCAGCATGTCTTCACGCGCCTCCTGCGCGCAGCTATGACGTTTCCCCACTGCGCCCAGCAGAGGGCACTGTGGGGAATCGTCATCACTGCGCGTAGGAGGCGCGTGAAGACGTGCTGCCGGCGTCCCTGGCTGGAGTATGTATGTGTATGTATGTCTGTATGTTTGTATGTATTTCTGTCCCAATGTCTGTGTCAACATGTGTGGGGCCGGAGCGCTGCCCTTTAGGTGCCGGATCCATGCTGCCGCTAGTGTGAAAGAGGCCTAAGAAATATACATCAACCTCTTAATTGTATGTACACTAATGCCAGAAGCCTAGCTAATAAAACTGGTGAACTGGAATTAGTGATGTGTGAGGAGAACTATGACATAGTGGGAGTAACTGAGACATGGCTGGATGATAGCTATGACTAGGCAGTTAACGTACAGGGTTACAATCTTTTTAGAAAGGATCGTCAAAACCGGAGAGGTTTATGTAAAATCGTGTCTAAAGCCCACACTCCGAGAAGATATAAGTGAGGGACATAAAGATGTGGAGTCACTGTGGGTAGAAATAAATGGAGCCAAAAACAATAATAAAATACTAATAAGGGTTTATTATAAACCACCCAATATATCAGAGACCACAGAAAATCTACTTCTAAACGAAATAGATGAGGCGGCAAATCATAATGAGGTTGTTATTATGGGGGACTTCAACTACCCAGATATAGACTGGGAAACTGAAACCTGTATATCTCATAAAGGAAACAGGTTCTTGGCAATAACCAAAGACAATTACCTTTCCCAACTGGTTCAGGACCCGACTAGAGGGACGGCCATACTGGACTTAGTAGTAACCAATAGACCTGACAGAATAACAGATGTGCAGGTCGGGGGACACCTGGGAAACAGTGACCATAACATAATAACCTTCCAATTGTCATTCAAAAGAGTGTTTCTTCAGGGAGGAACAAAAATACCAAACGTCAAAAAAGCTAAATTTCGCCAACTAAGAGAGGCCATAGGCCTAACTAACTGGGACAAAGTCCTCAAAAATAAAAATACAGCCACAAAATGGGAGATTTTTAAAAGCATCCTAATATCTAATTATGAGAGGTACATACCTTATGGGAATAAAAGGTTAAGGAACAAGAAAAAAAACAATGTGGATAAATAGAGCTGTAAAGAAAGCAATAAATGACAAACAGAAAGCATTTAAATCACTAAAACAGGAGGAGAGCAAGGAAGCATTGAAAAACTATAAGGAAAAAAATAGAATATGTAAAAGACAAATAAAAGCAGCCAAACTAGAGACCGAGAGATTAATCGCCAAATAGAGTAAAACTAACCCTAAAATGTTCTTTAATTATATAAATACTAAAAAGTATAAACCTGAAGGTGTCGGCCCCTTGCAGAGTAATGAGGGGGGAGTTGCAGAGAGCGATGAGGAGAAAGCGAAGCTACTAAATTAACTTTCTCTCTACTGTATTCACTGAGGAAAATAAACTGTCAGATGAAATGCAGAGTATAAAAGTAAATTCCCCTTTAAAAGTGTCCTCTCTGACCCAGGAAGAGGTAAAGCAACATCTTAAAAATATTAAAATAGACAAATCACCAGGACCAGATGGCATACACCCCTGTATCCTAAGAGAATTAAGTAATGTCATCGACAGACCCTTATTTCTGATATTTAAGGACTCTATACTGACGGGGAGTGTTCCACAGGATTGGCGCATAGCAAATGTGGTGCCAATATTCAAAAAGGGTCCAAAAACAGAGCCCGGAAACTATAGGCCGGTAAGTTTAACTTCTGTTGTGGGTAAACTGTTTGAAGTTTTTCTGAGAGATGCTATCTTGGAGTACCTCAATGAAAATAAGCAAATAACTCCGTATCACCATGGCTTCATGAGGGATTGGTCATGTCAAACCAATTTAATCAGTTTCTATGAGAAGGTAAGTTCTAGACTTGACCGCGGCGACTCAATGGATGTCGTATATTTGGACTTCTCCAAAGCGTTTGACACGGTACCACATAAAAGGTTAGTATATAAAATGAGAATGCTTGGCCTGGGAGAAAATGTCTGTAATGTGGGTAAGTAACTGGCTCAGTGATAGAAAACAGAGGGTGGTTATTAACGGTAGATACTCAGATTGGGTCACTGTCACTAGTGGGGTACCACAGGGGTTTGTATTGGGTCCTATTCTCTTCAATATATTTATTAATGATATTGTAGAAGGTTTGCATAGTAAAATATCAATTTTTGCAGATGACACTAAACTGTGTAAAGTAATTAACACAGAGGAGGACAGTGCACTGCTACAGCAGGATCTGGATAGACTGGAGGCTTGGTCAGAAAAGTGGCAGATGAGGTTTAACACTGACAAATGTAAGGTTATGCATATGGGAAGGAATAATGCAAGTCACCAGTACATACTAAATGGTAAAGCACTGGGTAACTCTGACATGGAAAAGGACCTAGGAATTTTAGTGAACAGCAAACTAAGCTGTAGAAGCCAGTGCCAGACAGCTGCTGCCAAGGCCAATAAGATAATGGGTTGCATCAAAAGGGGCATAGATGCCCGTGATGAGAACATAGTCCTGCCACTTTACAAATCACTAGTCAGACCACACATGGAGTACTGTGTACAGTTCTGGGCTCCTGTGAACAAGGCAGACATAGCAGAGCTGGAGAGGGTTCAGAGGAGGGCAACTAAAGTAATAACTGGAATGGGTGGACTACAGTACCCAGAAAGATTATCAAAAATTGGGGTTATTCACTTTAAAAAAAAAAAGAAGACTGAGGGGAGATCTAATAACTATTTATAAATATAACAGGGGTCAGTACAGAGATCTCTCCCATCATCTATTTATCCCGAGGACTGTGACTGTGACGAGGGGACATCCTCTGCATCTGGAGGAAAGAAGGTTTGTACATAAACATAGAAGAGGATTCTTTATGGTAAGAGCAGTGAGACTATGGAACTCTCTGCCTGAGGAGGTGGTGATGGTAAGTTCACTAAAAGAGTTCAAGAAGGGCCTGGATGTATTTCTGGAGGGTATTACAGGTTATAGTTACTAGAGAGGGGTCGTTGATCCAGGGAGTTATTCTGATTGCCTGATTGGAGTCGGGAAGGAATTTTTCCCCCCTAAAGTGAGGAAAATTGGCTTCTACCTCACAGGGGTTTTTTTTTTGTCTTCCTCTGGATCAACTTGTAGGAAAACAGGCTGAACTGGATGGACAGATGTCTTTTTTCGGCCTTACAAACTATGTTACTATGTTGTTCTGGCCAGGATGTCCATCTATTTTTGAACAGTGTCGCCCTGCACCTCGTTGGGGTCCTCCTTCTCAGCCGGTGAGATCTCAGTCTCTCGCTGGGCCGGGGCATGCGCACTGTGATGCCCATTTTGGGCATGGCATCGCCGAAGTCAGTGCGCATGCCCCGGCCCAGCGAGAGACTGAGATCTCACCGGCTGAGAAGGAGGACCCCAACGAGGTGCAGGGCGGGCGGAGGCAGTAGCGGGGTGGGGATTGCATGTTGAAGAGGACTGGAGCCCGGGCTCCAAGAACTAAAAGCCGCCTCCGGGCTCTTGCGGCGATTCATGTGCATAAATTTAAAACTCAGTTTTTGGGACTTCTAAAACACAGAGGAATGCACCAAAGGTAACATTACTGTTGTTACAACATGTGCTATGGGCATCTTTATGTACTTTATAGGGGCCTAGGAGGTGACAGACTCCCTTTAAACAGTCCTCCTCATCATGCTGTTCACATTTTGATATCATGAGAGATATAGAGAGACTGGAAGAGTCACAGGCATAGAAGTGGATGTCTTTTGGCCATATCTCAGCTTCGTTGTGAACACTGCCCTGTAGAACCAGATGTCACACAACTCCAGGCACATTGGGTGAGAGACACTCGAGTGTCATGTCGGACCATTCGAAACAGTTTACATCATTCGCTTGCTAGACAACCAGCAAGGGAACCTGACCACAAGCATCATAGTCTTGTATGGGCCAGGGAGCATCTACGCTGGACGAGGGACCAACGGGCGTCACTGTTGTTGACTAATGAAAGTCGACTCACACTGAGCAGAAATCCTGGCCACCAACAATGTTGAAGATGCCAAAGAGAGTGCTATGCATCAGCCACTGTTGTCACCAGACTAGCTTTTGTTGGTGGTGTTACAATGTGGGCAGGTGTATTTAGTCAATTAAACAGCTTTATTCCAGACCTCCTGTGGAATTAACATCAGCATAAAAACTGTATGCTGGGGGCCACATGGCATGGATTTACATGGTTTAGCAACTACATGCAAGCCTTGTGTCACCAAGCACGTTGACAAGCCTCAGATGGAGAGGTAAAGCATACTGCTACTGGACTTGGAAGCAGTGGAAATGTGTTCTGTGGCATGATGAATCTCCCTTCTGACAGTCTGATGGAAGAGTCTGCCAAATTCCATGATCTGTAATAAGGTCAGTTAATTGCCAAGTCTGCCTAAGGGCTCATGCAGATAAACGTATTTTTTTTTCCGTGTCAATTTTGTTTATTTTTTGTGGCCTGTATGCGGAACCATTCACTTAAATGGGGCTGCAAAAAAACGGAAATGACTGCATGTGATTCCATGCCCATATGTCTGCATGGCTGTTCTTCAAAAAAAAGTATAGTACTGTTTGCGAATCGGCAATTTGCGCACCACAAAACATTCAGTGGTTGTGTGCATGAGTCCTAAATAAAAATCCATCTCCCTGTTTGGCATAGTGTTTTGCCAACATTTACTCCTGTTTCCAGGCATAAATGTTAGATGATTTGCCAGCGTCACAGTAACAAAAGGTCACAAAAAGTCCATTGTAGATTTTTTTTTTTTGTGTGTTGGTGTAAGCACTGATGCCGTTGATTTAACCCGTGCCACGGCCAATACTGACCAAGGCATGTACGTGTTTTGTGGAGGGAGGGGATGAGGGTGACAGGGACCAAATGGCTGGCATGGCAGTCTGATGCCTTCCACAGGCATAGCAGCCTGCCAGCTACGAAAGCCTATAAGAACCAGCCCCTGATGTATTGTAATGCATTGTATAGGGGATCAGACTCTTAAAAGTTTGTCCCACAGTGGGATAAAAATAAAAAGTTAGTTTCAAGTCAAGAAAACACCCTTTCCCTTCTTCAAGCCATATACAATAATAAAAAAAAATGCCCATATTAAGTATCGCCACGTCTGTACGGACCGTCTCTATAAAAATATCACATGATCTACCCCATCAGATGAACGCCGTAAAAAATAAATGAAAACTGTGCCAAATAGCCATTTTTTTTAAATCACTTTGATTTACAAAAAGTGTAGTAACAAGCGATCAAAAAGTACTATGTACCCCAAAATGGTACAGCTGAAAACGTCAACAATTATCGAAGAAGATGCGGTTTGAAAAAAGCTTGAGGCGAAACTATGATGATGATGCTATGATGTTATTATGCTTTGAATAAAAGTCTCTTCATATTGTCAGGATGGTGAGTGCCGGTCCTTCTTCGCTATATCCTGCAAGACAATTGCCAGAAAATTAAAAAAAAAAATTAAAAAAATCTCAGAAATTGGCAACACAAAAACAGTATTTTTTTAAAAAAGCTTTTATTGCGTAAGATTGAAAAAAATAGACATATTAGGTATAGCCGTGTCTGTAATGACCAGCTGTATAACAATATCACATGATCTATCCCATCAGATGAACCCTGTAAAAAAAATAAATAAATAAAACAAGTCTTTTTTTTTTTTGTTACCCTGCCATACAAAAAGGTTAATAGCGAGCGATCAAAAAGTATAATCTACCCCAAAATGGTACTAACCAAAACTTCAACTCATCCCACAAAAAAGAGCCCTCCCACAAGGCAATTTCCAGAAAAATCCAAAAAATATGGCTCTCCGAAAATGGCAACACAAAAACATGAATTTTTTTCAAAAATGATTTGTCAAAAGTGGCAAAACGTAAAAATAAACTATATATAAAATTGGTATCCCTGTGATCATACTGACCAGCAGAATAAAGGTAACCTCATTTTTCCTGCACAGTGTTCGCCACAATGATAAAAACCAAAAAGCAATGGCAGAGTTGCCGCCTTTTCTTTATCCTGCTTCCCAAAAGCTAAATAAAAAGCGATCTAAAAGTTGTATGTACCCCAAAATAGAACCAACGATAAAGCTCAGTTGAGAGAAAAATAAAATTTTTGGTTGTCAGAAAATGGCTATACTGGTCTCTAGAGACTGATCAATACCAACAGGTGCCCGTATGGTGCTCCTTCTCTTCTGATCCCTTCCATCTGCCTAAACAGCAATTTACAACCACATATGGGGTATTGCCATATTCAGGAGAAAATGCTTAACAATTTTTATTTATTTATTTTTATTTTTTTGGGGGGGGGGCTTTTTCTCCTGTTGGGGATAAAATGGGGAGTTTGTGCAACATTTTATTGGAAGAAATGAACATTTTCATTTTCACAGCCAAGCATTTCTAAATTTTATGAAACTCCTGTAGGGGTCAAAGTATTCAGTACACCCCTCCTTGAGGGGTGTAGTTTCCAATATGGGGTCACTTTTTTGTGGTTTCTACAGTAGGTTACCTTAGTGTGCCTTCAAATGTGACATGGTACCCAAAAACCATTCCAGCAAAATCTGCCCTCCAAAAACCATATGGTGTTCCTTTCCCTCTGAGCCCTGCCGTTTTCCCATACATCAGTTTACAACCACATATAGGGTGTTTTATGTAAACTGCAGAATCAGGTTAATAAATATTGAGGTTTATTTTGCTGTTAACGCTTGCTGTCTTACAGGAAAAAAAGGGTTAAGGCTCATTCAGATAGCCGTATGAATGAGTCCACATCTGTCCCGTAAAAAAAATGGCATTTTCTATTATAGTTGCGGCCATGTGTGGTACACAAATTGCGGACCGCACACAGGCCGGTATCCGTGTTTTGTAGATTTGCAAAACACTATAGTTGTGTGAATGCGCCCTTAAAATGTAAAACCTGCAAAAAGGGAAATTTTCAAATTTCACCACCATTTTCCTTTAATTCTTGAGAAACATGTAAAGGGTTAACAACATTTGTAAAATGAGTTTTGAATAACTTGAGGGGTATAGCTTCTAAAATGGGGTCATTTATGGGTAGTTTCTACTATGTAAGGCCCCTTTCAGACGGGCGATGTTTCCGCACGGGTGCAATGCGTGATGCGAACGCATTGCACCCGCACTGAATCCTGACCCATTCATTTCAATGGGGCTTTTCACATGAGCGATGTTTTTCACGCAGCAGTTCGCCGTTGCGTGAAAATCGCAGCATGTTCTATATTCTGCGTTTTTCACGCAGCCCTGGCCCCATTGAAGTGAATGGGGCTGCGTGAATAACGCATTGCATCCGCACACAAGTGCGGATACAATGCGTGATTCACTGATGGTTGCTAAGAGATGTTGTTTGTAAACATTCAGTTTTTTTTCACGCGCGTGAAAAAGCATTGAAACGCTTCGCTGACTTTTTCCTGAAGGGGTCAATAGTTGTCATTGCAGCCGAGTGGGCGGACAGTTGGTCTTTATTAGAGATGAGCGAGTAGTGAAATATTCGAAAGTTCGAAATTCAATTCGAATAGACCGCGAAATTCGACTATTCGACCGAATATCGAATCCCATTAAAGTCTATGGGGAAAAAATGCTCGCCACTTGGAAATCTCAATTCGACCACTTGGAGGTCACCAAGTCCACCCTGAAACCTCAGAAAAGGATGCCAACACTACTGGAATGCAACTGGGACAGCAGGGGAAGCATGTCTGGGTGCATATAACGCGCCCAAGTCGCACTATTACGCCACTATCACAGCCTCTCAACAACACACTGCAAAGACAATGTAACCTCTCTGTAAAGTAAGACCATACAAGGAAACCTTCTTTCCTCAACATTGCCATGGACCCCAAGCCAAACTAGACAAAAAAGAAGATAAAATTCTGCACCCCCTTAAAATCACGTTGCCTATGACAACCACAGATGGCATAGGCAAGGGGGAAATCAAATAGACCCCACCCCTAATTGTCATTGTGTGTGTGTGTGAGATGTGGTCAGACATGTCTTCTTTAAAATGTAAAAACAACTCAAACACATGCAGAAGCCTTAAAATGCCCAAATTGTTGGCGCTTGAGATGTCAGTGACCCGACCTGGCCCAGTGTCATGTCTAGCAGGTAAAGCAGTGGGGATGTTGAGGGATGCGTAGGACCGCAAAAGGAAGGAAGAGGCCGTGGGCTGGCCAGAGGCTCATGGAAAATTTTGTGGAGGCCCAAGAGGTGAGACGTCTTAAAAATTATGTGGAGGCCCAAGAGGTGAGACCTGTTAAAAATTTTGTGGAGGCCCAAGAGGTGAGACCTCTTAAAAATTATGTGGAGGCCCAAGAGGTGAGACCTCTTAAAAATTATGTGGAGGCCCAAGAGGTGAGACCTCTTAAAAATTATGTGGAGGCCCAAGAGGTGAGACCTCTTAAAAATTATGTGGAGGCCCAAGAGGTGAGACCTCTTAAAAATTATGTGGAGGCCCAAGAGGTGAGACCTCTTAAAAATTATGTGGAGGCCCAAGAGGTGAGACCTCTTAAAAATTATGTGGAGGCCCAAGAGGTGAGACCTCTTAAAAATTATGTGGAGGCCCAAGAGGTGAGACCTCTTAAAAATTATGTGGAGGCCCAAGAGGTGAGACCTCTTAAACATTTTGTGCAGGCCCAAGAGGTGAGACGTGTTAAAAATTATGTGGAGGCCCAAGAGGTGAGACCTGTTAAAAATTATGTGGAGGCCCAAGAGGTGACACCTCTTAAACATTTTGTGGAGGCCCAAGAGGTGAGCCATAAATATATAAATTTTTCTTATTTACGGAGCAATTCTACGGCGGTTAAGGAGGAGGAGGTGGAGGAGGAAATGGCACTTCATACAGATGGCACTTCACTTTTGGCTGCTTTCCACTGTTGGAGAAGCAAAGTCCGGGTCAATCCACTTGCTGTTCATTTTGATTAGCGTCAGCCTGTCGGCACTGTCGGTTGACAGGCGGCTGCGCTTATCGGTTATAATGCCCCCGGCTGCGCTGAACACCCTTTCTGATAGCACGCTGGCGGCAGGGCAGGCAAGCACCTCCAAGGCGTACAGGGACAGTTCCAGCCACGTGTCCAACTTGGAGACCCAGTAAGTGTAGGACGCCGAGGGATCGGGGAGGAAAGGGTTACGGTCTGCCAGGTACTCCCGCAACATCCGCCGATACTTGTCCCTCCTGCTGATAGCAGGCCCCGCAGTGATGGAAGTTGCACGAGGGGGTGCCATGAACGTGTCCCACACCTTGGAGAGTGTTCCCCTGGTGGCTGTGGGCCTGATAGATGTTGTGGGACTCTGGGAGACCCTCTCCTCTCTGCCGCCAGCGATGGTGGGTGGGAAAATCTCCATCATGTTCTGCACGAGTTCCCTCTGGTATTCCAGCAATCGATTTGTCCTCTCCTCTACCGGAATAAAAGAGGAGACGTTATCTTTATACCGGGGGTCCAGGAGTGCGAAGACCCAGTACAGTTTGTTCTCCACTATCCGGACAACACGTGTGTCCCGGGAAAAGTAGCCCAGCATGAAGTCAGCCATGTGTGCCAGACTCTGAATAGGCATGACCTCACTGCCCCCACCAGAAGGATCACTTGCCATTTCCTCCTCTTCCTCTTCCGCCTCCTCTCCGCCCCATCCGCGCTGAACCAATGGGACGCACACAGCCTGACTGCTACCCTCGCCGCCAGCATCCTCCTCCTCTTCCACAGCCACCTCCATGTCGTCCTCCTCCTCCTCATCCTCCTGCAACTGCCACCGTGAAGCAGACAAAAGTGTGGTCTGACTGTGTAGCTCCGTTGCGTCTCCTCCTACCCCCGTCTCCTCTGCAATGCGTTCTCCCTTATTGCGAAGAGGGATTCTTTAAGGACGCATAGGAGCGGGATGGTTACGCTCACTATAGCGTCCTCGCTGCTGACCTTCTTGGTGGACTCCTCAAAGATACGCAGTACATCGCATATGTCTGCCATCCATGGCCACTCGTGGTTGGCAAACTGAGGTAGCTGAGTTGGAGGCACGCGTGGATTCATAATCTGGTACTCCATCAATGCTCTCTGCTGCTCACACACCCTGGCCAACATGGAATAGGTGGAATTCCAGCGAGTCGGCAGGTCGCACAACAGCCGATGTTCAGGCAAATGGAGGCGTTGCTGGAGTTTTTTTAAGCTAGCAGCAGCTACAGTTGACTTCCGAAAGTGAGCGCACAAGCGCTGCACTTTCACCAGTAGCTCTGCCAGGTTGGGGTAAGTCTTTAGAAATTTTTGGACTACCAGATTAAAAACGTGGGCCAGGCATGGTACGTGATTGAGTTCGGCAAGCTCCAGAGCCGCCACCAGGTTACGGCCGTTATCGCACACGACCATGCCTGGTCCTAGCTGCAGCGGCGACAGCCACATCTCCGTCTGCTGCAATATGGCATCCCTCACCTCTGGGGCGCTGTGCTTCCTGTCGCCCAAGCTGATGAGCTTAAGTACCGCCTGCTGACGTCTCCCCGCGCCAGTGCTGCAACGCTTCCAGCTAGCGGCTGAGGGCGATGTTAAGGCAGAGGAGGAGGAGGAAGAGGAGGGGGGTATATCAGAACCCATGCTGGCAATCTTGGGCGGGGGTGGTAGGTAGGCCGTCTCTGTTTGCGACCCCGTCCCCGCTTCCACAACATTCACCCAGTGTGCCGTCAAAGAAATGTATCGTCCCTGGCCGCAAGCGCTTGTCCACGAGTCGGTGGTCAAGTGGACCTTTGCGCTGACTGCGTACCTCAGGGCCCGCCTGATGTTACGCGACACGTGCTGGTGCAGGGCGGGGACAGCACTCCGGGAAAAGTAGTGGCGGCTGGGGACGGAATAGCGAGGTGCGGCAGCCGCCATCAGGTCGCGGAAGGCTTGCGTCTCCACAAGCCTAAACGGCAACATCTCCAGGGCCAGCAGTTTGGAGATGTGGCAGTTTAAGGCTTGGGGGTGACTCGAGGCGTACTTCCGCCTGCGGTCGAACGCCTGCGAGATGGACAGTTGTTGGGACGAGGAGTGTGAAGGTGCAGGCGAAGAGGCGGGGGAAGGGGAGGCTGAAGGAGAAGGCCCCAAAGTAGCCGAGGCAGAGGCAGATGTGGAGGTGTCCTGGCTGGAGGTCTGGACCGCAGTGGCAGCACACAACAAAGGGGAAGAGGCAGTGGCAGTAAGACCGGGCGCAGGTTGTATTGCGTTTGCTCTCTCCCACTCAGCCCAGTGCTTGACTTCCAAGTGACGCCGCATGCCTGAGGTGGTCATATTGCTCTTCTCAGAGCCCCTACTCAGTTTTGAGTGGCAGAGTGTGCAAACCGCGCTCAGTTTGTCATCCGCACAAACATTAAAAAATCTCCACACCACAGAAGTACAAGGCCTCGATGGGGGAGCTTCGCGCGACTGCCCGCTGCCAGGAACAGCTTCGGCCCTGCTGGCTGTGGCCTCACTTCTCTGTCTGGACTGTCCTCTGCCTCTGGACTGTCCTCTGCCTCTGGACTGTCCTCTGCCTCTGGACTGTCCTCTGCCTCTGGACATCCCTCTGCCTCTGGACATCCCTCTGCCTCTTGCTGCCTTTTTCGTGCTGCGCAGACCACCACCTCTCCACTGCTTTCCTCGCTGGACATCACCCCTGGCCAAGTGGGGTCGGTCATTTCGTCATCCACCACCTCCTCTTCCACTTCCTCACTCTGCTCCTCCTGCTGCCCACTGGACATTCCAACAGCCTCCCTTGATGGCAACTGCGTCTCATCATCATCATCGCTCATGATAACAGATGCTGGCTCAGGGTCCACATCAGCAGGAGATGGCGAAAACTCAAGTGTTTGGGCATCACTACAAACAAATTCCTCTGCTAGCTCCTGGGATTCTTCCGGCACATCTGAAAAAGGACCCGAAAAGAGCTCCTGGGAGGGGTCAATGGTGGGATGACTCTGTTGGCCAGGTGTGGAGGAAGGAGGGTCAGAGTGAGACTGTGTGGATGACTGGCTGGTGGACAACACTGTGGAAGCGCTATCGGCTATCCATTGCACCTCCTGTTCAACCTGCTCAGGCCTCAACAGCGGTGTAACCCGCCCCCTGCTTAACTGTCCCATAAAGGCAGGGATTCTGGATGAGCGGGATCCTGGCTGACCCTCACCAGCACGCATTGTATCCCCACTGGCTTCAACAAGCCCCCCAACAGCATTTCCGCGCCCCCGTCCTCGTCCACGTCCTATTCCGCTAGCCCCCCGCCGCATTTTATTTTTTTTTGGTTACAATATTTTGCCTTCACAGCCGTGAAATTACTTTGCAAGAGAACGCACAGTACAGTTGCCAATTATAATGCCTATATATTGTATATTTCAAGGTACACAGCCGTGTACTAAGTGATCAGACGGTGTGTATGAACACCAGGTTTGAGAAATTACTTTGCAAGAGAACGCACAGTACAGTTGCCAATTGAAAGGCCTATATATTGTATATTTCAAGGTACACAGCCGTGTACTAAGTGATCAGACGGTGTGTATGAACACCAGTAACATAGTAACATAGTTTATAAGGCCGAAAAAAAGACATCTGTCCATCCAGTTCGGCCTGTTTTCCTACAAGTTGATCCAGAGGAAGGCAAAAAAACCCTGTGAGGTAGAAGCCAGTTTTCCCCACTTTAGGGAAAAAAATTCCTTCCCGACTCCAATCAGGCAATCAGAATTACTCCCTGGATCAACAACCCCTCTCTAGTAACTATAACCTGTAATATTATTACCCTCCAAAAATACATCCAGGCCCCTCTTGAACTCTTTGTGAGAAATTACCGTATATGCCGGCGTATAAGACGACTGGGCGTATAAGACGACCCCCAACTTCTGCCCTAAAAATATAGAATTTGGTATATACTCACTGTATAAGACTACCCCTCTCCCAAATGAAAAAAAGTCTGCTTTGATTTCAACATGTTAATTTTAATTCAAATGCATATGACATGCAGGTACTGTATATAGCAGCAAAACTGTCACTTATAAACATAAGGTTGTTTCAAACATGTACGGTAAAGCTAAAACTTTGCAAAACAAACAAGAGAGCAAGTGCCTGGTGATCATAACTGTAAGCTGCGATATTGTAACAGGTCTTGCTGGCATGACAGTTTCCCTTTAAAAGCCTTCAAAATCCTCCTGAGAATATAGAGAATAGTATGCTACTTCAGTATGCTAAGAGCAGGGGGCCGCACTGTGTGAGGTATAACCAATAGGATTAGTGCAGGGGCGGGGAGTCACCGGGAGGAGAAGGGGGGCGGTGGGTCGGCACTTATTGTAGCAATATGCACACTTACACCAGCATGTAAGCTCTTCATTAATATCACAGCATGGATGCGAGGTGAATCTGGCGTTACTGCACCGCCAGCTTTCCCCTCGCATCCATGCTGTGATATTAATGAAGATCCGACATGCTTCTGTAAGTGCCGCCTGTGACCCCCAGCTCTGTGACGCCGACCGCTGTGACGGGGCGGCTGCATTAGCATACAGCGCGCCGCCCCGTCAGCGCGTACTAAGCCTCTTCTAATGACTGTGAGAGGCGGACTGCCGCGCATGCGCGGCGGTCCCAGGAAGCGGCGCTCTACGCGCTGACGGGGAAAAAAAAAACACCTCACACAGTGCGGCCCCCGTATATCCGGCGTATAAGACGACCCCCCACTGTAGCCATTATTTTAAGGGGTTAAAAAGTAGTCTTATACGCCAGTATATACTGTAGGTTTGAGAAATTACTTTGCAAGAGAACGCACAGTACAGTTGCCAATTGAAAGGCCTATATATTGTATATTTCAAGGTACACAGCCGTGTACTAAGTGATCAGACGGTGTGTATGAACACCAGGTTTGAGAAATTACTTTGCAAGAGAACGCACAGTACAGTTGCCAATTATAAGGCCTATATATTGTATATTTCAAGGTACACAGCCGTGTACTAAGTGATCAGACGGTGTGTATGAACACCAGGTATGAGAAATTACTTTGCAAGAGAACGCACAGTACAGTTGCCAATTGAAAGGCCTATATATTGTATATTTCAAGGTACACAGCCGTGTACTAAGTGATCAGACAGTGTGTATGAACACCAGGTATGAGAAATTACTTTGCAAGAGAACGCACAGTACAGTTGCCAATTATAAGGCCTATATATTGTATATTTCAAGGTACACAGCCGTGTACTAAGTGATCAGACGGCGTGTATGAACACCAGGTTTGAGAAATTACTTTGCAAGAGAACGCACAGTACAGTTGCCAATTGAAAGGCCTATATATTTTATATTTCAAGGTACACAGCAGTAGTGCCAAATATAGTTTTGTATGTAGCAGAGCACCTAATACACCACTAATGCCTCTCTCTGTCCCTACTCCAGCAGCTATCCCTGAATACGGCAGCCGTTCTCTGTAAAGTGTATCTTGTAGTAAAGCTATCACTGTACTGCACTATAGTAGCCCTGATAAGGGCTTTTAATCACGCTCCTGCCTGTCCAACAGCTAAAACCTGTCTCTCCCTTCTCCAGCCTCTGTCCCTGACTAAGTTCACGCAGCATATGCGAACGAGCAGGAAGAGCTGAGTTTTTAATATTCGAGGTCACATGGTTTTTCCAGCCAATGCATGTAGACGCCGTTTTCGCGCTGCCAGTGTGCTCAGCGTGCCTGTCATACCCCCCCTGCATGGTGATTGGTGGAAAAAGAGCGCCAGGGAAGGTGGGAGGGGAAACGAATTCTAAGTGCGCCATCGCCGTTATACTCGAAAGAAATCGAGCACGCCGAATATCGTAGTATTCGATCGAATACCAGCTCGATCGAACACTACTCGCTCATCTCTAGTCTTTATTAAAAATGTTCATTGTTTGTTTGTTTTTTTTCTTTTATCTTTCACTGTCAGTCCATTTGCAGACTACTATTTCTCTCTTCTCATTGCATATGTCTGAAAGCGGCTCTGTTTGATCTGTAGCTCTTACCTCTAACTCCTGACAGCTCATAAACACTTGTATAATGAATGTATAATGAAAGTACATAGAGGTTACAGATTTAACTGTCAGAACACCCGCCTGATGTATTCACTGTGCAGAAAGCAACAGTCTGTAGAGGGACTGAAAATCAAAGCTTTTATTAAAGACCGATTGATAAAACTTTAGCCCCCAAAAATTCCTTTAACCCCATCCCGCAATATCACTTACCGCATTCCTTCACATACATGTCTCTTGCCGCATCTTTGCCTGCATGTATGTGATGGGGCAGGTGCACGAGCTGCGCCCACCCAATCAGCAGCGCGGGCCTGGCTTTTACTGACAGCCGGGCCCCTGCTGTATCCTCTGGCATTGCTATATGCGCCGATGCCGGCGGCTTAACCCTTCACATGCGCTGACCACAGCATGTGCAGGCACTGTGGTGACAGAGGGCCGATGGTTGCCATGGCAGGCCCAATGTCTTACACAGGCATTGGAGCCTGCCAGTGACAAAATGTAGCTTTCAGAAAATGAAGGCCAAAAGCATTATTTTTGTTTTCAAAAATGCTATATTATGTAAAACAAAAAAACACGTTTTGTATTGTTGTGTCCGTGTCAACCTGCTCTATAAAAACAACACATGATCTATTCTGTCAGGAGGACTCCATAAAAAAATAAAACCTGTCACAACCAGCCATTTTTTTTTTAGTTACTTTGCCTCACAAAAGGCATAATATTGAGCGATCAAAAATCCTATGTAACCCAAAATAGTACCAACAAAACTGTCACCTCATCCAGTAGTTTACAAATTGGAGCCACTTTTGTGGAGTTTCTACTGTACTTCAAATGCAACATAAAATTATCCCAACGACATCTGCAATATAAAATTCTTATGGCGCTCCGTCCCTTCTGCGACTTGCTGTGTGCCCATACAGCAGTTTATGTCCACATATAGGATGTTTTTGTAAACTGCAGAATCGGGATAATAAATATTAAGGTTTGTTTGGCTGTTAACCCTTGATGTGTTACAGGAAAAATGGTTAAAATTGCAAAAAAAGTGACATTTTAAAATTTTACTGCTTTTTCCTTTTAATTCTTATGGAACACCTAAAGAGTTAACAAAGTTTGTAAATTTAGTTTTGAATTACTTCAGGGAGTACATTCTAAAATTGAGTCATTTATGGGTAATTTCTACTATGTAAGCTCCACAAAATGACTTCATAACCGAATAAGTACATATGGGGAATGTTGCGTAGTAACTATTTTATTAGGTATCACTATATATCTTAAAAGCAAAGACTCAAATTTTGAAAAAATTTTCTAACTGTCCGTAAATTTTGTATTTTTTTTTTTTTTCTAAGTAAAGGTAGACATATTGACTCAAACTTACCATTAATTTGTAGTACAATACGTCACGAGAAAACATTCTCAGAATCGCTTGCATAAGTAAAAGCGTTGCGGAGTCATTACCCACATAAAGTGACACGTCAGATTTGCAAAATGTGGTTTGGTAATTGAGGGGGTTAAAGGGAGTCTGTCAGCTACTTTACACTTCTCCAGGAATTGAGAAAATAAAAATAATTAAATATTACTTCATTCTAAATATCTTCCCAAATACCTAACAGAGTAACAGTTTATAAGGCTGAAAAAAGACATCTGTCCATCCAGTTCGGCCTGTTTTCCTACAAGTTATATTAGTTATAATGGCTTGTTTTGTCTGGGGAGCAATCTTTAGGAAAAACAAAATGGACACTGTCCTGTTCGTACTGTCAATGCAATTTAGGATAAGTCCCAAATTAGACTTAATACTCAGTTGTCTGTGGTGTTCAAATTATGTTAAATTTCCCCCTTCATGGTAAGAGGGTGCGGCCGCAGCATAAGAAATGCACATCCAGTTGTTTCATTGCTGATCATGCATATCTCTCCTGGTTACACCCAGAGAGCTAATTTTATTAGAAATACATGTTGGTGTAATCACACCCCCCTTTGTCATCAATTTTAATATATCCAATCACAATCCTACAAGTATACATGTAACATCAAATCAAAAGAATGATGGTGGTAGCCGCCCAATGCTAATGAGGACACGTAATATATTACGTCATCTATTTGGAAAATTCCATATGCATATTTCAACTTCTGCTAAGTTCCTGTTTTCCTATAGACATATCAAGTGATTATGAGTCATTTTTATTTTTAAGCATATGTGACATCTAATGGAGATTAGAGATTATAAGATATAAGAGATATGGATATAAGGAGATGGAGACCACCTGATAATGAAATACAACCCTAGCACAATGGTGTTCACCAACTAACTAAATTTCTTTAACATTTTTCCTCCTCTTGAACACAATTTGCTAATAATCTAAAGAGAGTTTCCCAATTGACTATATTCAGTTCAAACCAGGGCCTATGGGCCGGCCATCCATGAACTGAGGTGTATCGATCAGGACAGACCCTATATCATCAATGCAGATCTTATATCCGTTCATTCTTGTTCATGGGATGGAGAAGGAGACACAAGTAAATAAGTGTCTTCCTCCTCTTGTACACAGCCTGCTTAGGTATCCAGAGGATTCCCCCAATGACTACATTCTGACTGGATTCCCCAGATCAGGGCTGATAAGCCATTCATCATCTATGGTAGACTCCACTGGACACTCAGCACTTTTTTCCCTGCACTTTCACTTTCCTTTAAGTTATTCCAAGTTATTCCCTGCACAGCACAGGGGCACAATCAGAAGTGAGGCAAATGTCCAATAATCAAAGTTGTCACGTCTAGGATGTCTTAGTTCTCATCTGAATCGTCAGGTTTAGTATTCACAGGCTGGATTGATGTGTGTGTGTATAATATATATATATATATATATATATATATATATATATATATATATATATATATATACACACTCTTTTGTAGATTCTCCATGATTCACATTCAGTATACAGGTTATTATTACAGTCAGATGATGATGATATCCTCTTTCTGACCTTACTGCCAATTTAATCAGAAACAACAAATTTAGTATCCTTTTACAAAGAGAGAATCAACCATCAACCTATCACTTTACTTAACCAAATCAGTTAATTGGGTTCAATCAACACAGCAAATCAGTCTAATCAATGGACAATTCTTTCTTAGAATTAGTGGCTCTATAAATCTCCCTTAGGGCTCGTTCACATCACCGTTAGGGCTTCCGTTCAGGCTTTCCGTTATAACATCGTTATAACGGAAAGAAACGGAATCCCTAGGACGGACATCAAAACGGACACCTTTAAGAGGCATTCCGTTTTGATCCGTCATAATAGAAGCCTATGGCCCTGCATAACGGATCCGTCTGGATGCCGTTATGCTGGACGGAAAACAAAGTCCTGTCGACAGGACTTTGTTTTCCGTCCAGCATAACGGCATCCAGACGGATCCGTTATGCAGGGCCATAGGCTTCTATTATGACGGATCAAAACGGAATGCCTCTTAAAGGTGTCCGTTTTGATGTCCGTCCTAGGGATTCCGTTTCTTTCCGTTATAATGATGTTATAACGGAAAGCCTGAACGGAAGCCCTAACGGTGATGTGAACGAGCCCTTAACCTCTTAGCATGTTCCACATCAGCAGCCACTCAAACCATACCATCCTCATCATGGCATGTGCATAGTATGATCTTTTCTCTCTTTCTCAATAAAATCTGCTCTGGTAATGGAACCTGTAAAGGACCTCTTTTCTTTTTTTTTTCTTCAAGCTCAGGGATGGTTAGCTAAGATGCAGACCACTGAGCGGCTAGGTGGCAGCCATCTATATGCATCCGTTTCACATTCCACATACACATCATCACTTTTCGATTGCTCAATACTTGCCAAGTGGGTTGCTATTCTTTCAGTATGTACACAAAACCTGTCCTAATCACACAGGAGGACAAGTTACTTCACAACACTGAGCTATAGAGCTGCCTCCTCCACCTCTCTGCTTGTCGGGGATTATTATCCTGAATACAGGTGATAGGATTTTTAGCTGAATCTCTGTAGGAATGGAGTTCATGAGCAGACAATGAGCATGCAGCACTTGCATGCAGTCTCCATTACCACAGCCCCACATTACCACAGTCTGTCCTCTGTACTTCATGCCTCCCCATGAAATCCAGTCCCACAAAGATTCAGCTAAATATCAGCCCTATAGCTCAGTGTTGTGAAGTAACTTCTCCTGCTGTGTGATTAGGACAGGTTTTTTGTGTACTAATAAGACGGCGGCTCCCCAGACAAAAAGAGCCATTATAACTAATAAAAGCTTTTGGGAATATATTTATAATAAAGTAATATTTACGTATTTTCTTAATTCCCGGAGAACCCCTTTAACCTTCCCTCATTGCACTTTAGATGGTATAAACAGTTCACAAGTCTTAATTTTGTATCTGATGTTCTTAAAGGGAGTCTGTCACCTGTTTTTCACCAATATAACTAAGAGCACTGTACCACATAAGATTGCAGACACATTCCAAGCATACCTGTGTGCACTTATTCCATGTCCAGAAAAAGCTCTTTTATTCTGCTGGAAAACACCCCCTATGTTCCCTGCTCTGTTGCTCCAAGTGCCCAAAGCATACCAGACTGAAGAGGAGAGGACTGCTTTAGTTGCATTCCAAGTGTTAAAATATAGACTCAATCCATTTGAGCAACATAATTAGTCATTATCTAATATACCAATATGAAATCCATCCATTTAATCATGATCTACAAATGAGTATATCAACTGAATCATGATAATTTGAAAACTAGTCAAGATCCAGCCAATAGTTTTAATATTAGAATAATTTATTTTGTTTTTTTATAATAATATTTTCTTGATATATGTGTATTAAATGAAAGTATAAATATTGGATATTTGAGTGTGCTATATTCCTACACTGCACCAGATCATTGAGTACCTTCTAAATAATTATTGTATGTTATATTGTCCTTGTCCGGCAGAGGGTGTGCCGTGGAAGTGAGCACCATATCCATTATTGTCTCGTTGGATTGAGCCACTGTATATTACATGTGAATCAAAGTAGCCAGGGAGGGGCTGGCCATAGAAAGGATTGGAGCTTGGGTGCACCTAAGGTCTAATTTGCATATTAAGAAGGATAATGTAGATGCACTATTACTGGTGTATTTCTTATGTTTATTATTTTTAAATTTTTTATGTAGCCTGACAGAACTTATGAAATGAAGATTGGGCAGCCACCTGTGTCCTATTTCTTGAAAGCTGTAGCAGGGATAGAAAAAGGAGCTTCAAATTCAGGTTAGTAGTAATATTGTACATGTAAACTAATGAAATGCGATGCAAGTGGAGGACTCTGATACCAATGGTTTCTGAGATTTTCTTTTCTATTGTTTTACTGGTTTAGGTCAAATACATTTTTCTCAGATAACATTTTATGATAATAGAAGTTGGTCAGCTATTGCATGATCAATATCTTCTGCATCAATACATATAAACAATGTTCGCATCAGTTGAAACTGTTTTACATGGGGGAAATAATTCCTATAGACTAGGGGTGCACAACCTGCAGCCTAGGGGCCACATGCAGCCCTCAATATTATTCTTTGTGGGCTCCCAACCATCTAGTGACAGACATGTATGTCTTGTGGCTGCTCACATGCATTTTCCTTGTATTCTTTCGCATGGGACATTGTTTCTAATAATCAGTCTAGCAAAATCTGCTCTCCAAAAACCATACAGCAGATTATGAACTCATATGGGATGTTTCTGCAAACCACAGAATCAGGGTAAAAGATTTTGAGTTTTGTTTGGCTGTTAACTCTTGCTGTGTTGCAGGAAAAGATGGATTAAAATGGAAAATCTGCCAAAAAAGTGAAATTTAGAAATGTCATCTTCATTTTCCTTTAATTCTTGTGGAACACTTAAAGAGTTAACAAAGTTTGTAAAGTCAGTTTTGAATAACTTGAGGGGTGTAGTTTGTAAAATGGGGTTAGTTATTGGTGGTTTGTGTTATGTTATCTGTCATAGGATCTCAATGGGGGGGGGGGGGGTGTTAACGCTTCTGTTTGGCCCGACTCATTGTCAATGGGGACAAAATTGAACTGGACAAAATTGAATGCACCAGAATGCATATCGTTCCGTTTGGTTGCATCGCAGACAGAATAGTGCTGCAAGCAAGGTTTTTCTGTCTGTGATGTGGTGCAGGGCAAGACAGATCCGTCATGACTCACAGTGTAAGTCAATGGGAAGGATCCGTTTCTCTGACACAATAGAAAACTGATCCATCCCCCATTGACTTTCAATGGTGTTCACGACTGATTTGTCGTTGCTATGTTAAAGATAATACAACCAGATCCATTCATAAGGGATGCAGACGGTTGTATTATCGTCACGGAAGTGGTTTTGCTGATCTATGACTGATCCAGCAAAAAAGCTGGTCTGAAAGTAGCCTGAGCCTTCTAGTGTGTTAAAATTATGAAAAAAATAAAATTATGCCAACGTAAAGTAGACCTTTGGGAAATGTAAACTTTTGTGAGGTATCATTATCTGCCTTAAAAGCAGAAATTTAGGAATTTTTTTCAAATTTTCTGTAAATTTAGATATTATTATTATTATTATTATTATTATTATTTATTATTTATTTTTAATAAATGTAATTTATATTGGCTCAGATTTACTACTATCATGAAGTACTGTGTCATGAGAAAACAATCTCAGAATGGCTTGGATAAGTAAAAGTGTTCCAAAGTTATTACTACATAAAATGACACAACAGATTTCCAAAATTTGAGCTGGTCCTTAAAGGGAAAAATAGCAGGGTCCTTAAGGGGTTAAAGTCTGAGATTGAAAACATGAAAATATGACATTTATGTAGAAGCATGCAATGGTGATTTCTAAATTTCAAACAATTTACTGAAACAAAAGCCAACAACAGTTGACTCGAAGGCCCCATTCAGACGGCCATATTATTGCGGGTCTGCAATAATGCGGACCCGCAATACTACGGATGCCGCCCGGCGTGTGTTCTGCAAAGCTATTGTGGACAAGTATAGGACATGTTTTATTTCTTTTATGTGGAGCCGCAGCACAGAGCTGGCTCCGCGCCGCGGATTCCCGCTCCCATAGAGGTGAATGGGGCCTCATCTATTCCGCATTATTGCGGAATAGATGCGGACCTGTTCACACGGTCGTGTCATGTGGCCTTTAGTATCAATTACAGCTTGATGACAACATCTCATGCTGTTCACAATTTGACTTATTGCCTGCTGAGGTATAGCATCCCACTCTTCTTGAAGGGCAACCCTCAGGTCATTGAGATTCTGGGGTACAGAGTCACGAGCCTCTACATGGCGACTCAGCTGATCCCATACATTTTCAATGGGATTCAGGTCTGGAGAAAGTGCAGGCCACTCCATTTGAGGTACCCTAGTCTCCAGCAGCTGTCCCCTAATGATGCGACCTCGATGAGCTGGCACATTGTCGTCCATTAAGATAAAATTAGGCCTGTGTTGTTCATGCAGAGGCACAATGACTGGATTAATTGTTATTCAAGTAGTATGGGCTTGTCACTGTCCCACTCACAAAGCACAGGGCAGTTCTGTATTCACTAGACACACCTGCCCACACTGTAACACCCCCACCACCAAAGGTTTGTCTTGTGGCTTATGCATAGAACTCTCCTTGACGTCTCCAACATCATTGGTTGCCATCAATTCTGCTCGGTGTGTGAATTGACTATCCTCAGTGAACAGCACTGGGGCCCACTGGTCCTTCATCCAGCGTAAATGCTCCTTGGCCCATGTGAGACTATGACGTAAGACAGTGCAGATTACGCTAATGTAAATGGTTTTGAATGGTCTGACATGACATTTGGGTGTCTCTCACCTCCCTTAAATGTGCCTTAAGTTGTGTGGCATTCATCATCCGGTTCCGCACTGTATGTATGTGTGTGGGGAAAATGAGTATTTGATACACTGGCGATTGTGCAAGTTTTCCCATCTACAAAGAAAAGAGGTCTGTAATTTTCATCATAGGTACACTTCAACCATGAGAGACAAAATCTAAAAAAAAATCCAGAAAATCGCATTGTATGATTTTTAAATAATTAAATTGCATTTCATTGCATGAAATAAGTATTTGATTCAATAAAAAAAATAGAACTTTATATTGGCCCCATCCATCCTTCCTTCAATATGGTGCAGTCATCCTGTCCCCTTTGCAGAAGAGCACCTCCAGAGTATTATTTTTCCACCTCATGCTTCACAGTTGGAACATTGTACTTATCCTTCTTCCTCCAGACACGGCAAGTTGATACCAAAAAGTTCTATTTTGGTCTCATCTGACCAGATGAGCTTCTCTCATGCCGCCTCTGGATCATCCAGATGGTCTGGCAAACTTCAAACGGGCCTGAACATGTACTGTCGTGAGCAGGGGGACCTGGCGTGCCCTGCAGGATTTTCATCCCAGCTTTCTTCAGGTCATTGACCAGGTCCTCCTGTGTAGTTCTGTGCTGATTCCTGACCTTTCTCAGAATATCCTTACCCCACCAGGCGAGATCTTGCATGGAGCCCCAGACCGAGGAAGATTGACAGCCATCTTAAGTTTCTTTCACTTTCTAATAATTGCGCCAACAGTTGTTGGCTTCACACCAGTCTGCCTGCCGGTTGTCCTGTAGCCCATCCCAGTCTTGTGCAGGTCTATAATTTTGTCATGGTGTCCTGAGACAGCTCTTTTGTCTTGTCCATCGTGGAGAGGTTGGTAACAAGTAACGAGTTCAAACAGGTGCAATTAATACAGGTAATTTGTGCAGAGTAGGAGGGCTTCCTAACCCCTTCCCGACCATACATGTACGGCGATGCGGAAAGTGACTTCCCAACCTGCGCCGTAGTGCTATGGCGCGCCCAATCAGCTGTGGGGGACCGGCTGTGCCCAGTAGCCAGACCCCTGCTGTATGCACCAGCATCGGTGAAAACACCAATGCCAGTGCGTTAACCCTCGATGTGCCGTGGTCAGCACCGACCGCGGCACATGCGATGCGGGCAACAGGAAGGGGAATCCATCGGGTCCCCGCGCTGCTGTGACGGGGACCCGATGACAGGGAAGGCAGCCCGATGCCTGCCTTAGGCATCATGGCTGCCTTCTACGGAAGCCTGTGAGATCCATCCCCCTGGATCTCACAGGTAGCAGACTGTAAGTGTATTACTGTGTGTAATACACTTACAGCCAATGCATTACAATACAGAAGTATTGTAACGCATTCTAAAGGGGATCAGACCCCCAAAAGTTAAAAAAAAAGTGTGAAAAAAAGTTAAAAAATAGTCTTAAAATAGTAATAGTAAAAAAAACGCCCTTCCCAAAATAAAGTTTTAAAAAATTGTAAAAAAAAACATAAAAATAGACATATTAGGTATCGCCGCGTCCGTATCGACCGACTCTATAAAAATATCACATGATCCACCCCGCCAGGTGAACGCAGTAAAAAAAAAAAAAGTGCCAAAACAGCCATTTTTGGTCACCTTCACCCACACAAAGTGTGTTAGCAGGCGATCAAAAAGGCGTATTTACCCCAAAATGGTACCAATCAAACTATCATCTCGTCCCACAAAAATGAGACCCTACCTAAGACAATCGCCCAAAAAATAAAAAAAAATATGGCTCTCAGAATATGGCAACACAAAAAACATTTTTATCCTGTTCAAAAATGCATCTGTGTAAAACTTTAAAAATAAAAATTTTAGACATATTGGGTATTGCCACATCCGTAACAACCTGCTCTTTAAAAATATCACATTATATTCCCCCTCAGGTGAACGCTGTAAAAAAATTTTTTTAAAAACTATGACAAAACACATTTTTTTGTGAGGCAAGGTGACAAAAAAGGGCTGTTTTGTCATAGTTTTTTTTTTTTTAATTTTTTACAGCGTTCACCTGAGGGGGAATATAATGTGATATTTTTACAGAGCAGGTTGTTACGAACACGGCGATACCTAAGATTGTCTTAGGTAGGGTCTCATTTTTTGCGGAATGAGATGGCGGTTTGATTGGTACCATTTTGGGGTACATAAGACTTTTTGATCGCTTGGTGTTACATTTTTTGTGAGGCAAGGTGACAAAAAAGGGCTAACACCAAGCGATCAAAAAGTCTTATGTACCCCAAAATGGTACCAATCAAACCGCCATCTCATTCCGCAAAAAATGAGACCCTACCTAAGACAATCGCCAGAAAAATAAAAAAATAGGGCAATTAGAAAATGGCAACACAAAAACAAATTTAATTCTGTTCAAAAATGCATTTAATGTGTAAAACATAACAAAAATAAAAATGTTTGACATATTAGGTATCGCCGTGTTCGTAACAACCTGCTCTGTAAAAATCATATTCTATTCCCCCTCAAGTGAACGCTGTAAAAAAATAAATAAAAAAAACTATGACAAAACAGCCATTTATTGGTCACCTACCCTCACAAAAAGTGTAATAGCAGGCGATCAAAAAGGCATATTTACCCCAAAATGGTACCAATCAAACCGCCTAAGACAATAGTCCGAAAATTACAAAAAATATGGCTCTCAGAAATTGGCAGCACAAAAACAAGATTTAAAGGGTTTCTGTCACCAGAAATCACCCTATTAAACCAAGTGTCATTTGCAATGAGCAAATGACACTTGATGCCAGTAATGTTAGTATTATACCCCTCAGTTCCGCCGTTTTGCCAAAAATAGCGATTTTATAATATGATAATGACCTCCCCTAGGTGCAGTAGGCGTGAACCTGCACCTAGGAGAGGCCGTAAAAATGCCTCTTACCACGCCCCCGGTCGCGCTGATTGACAGGGCCGGGCAGCCAGCTCTTTCGGCTCCCGGCCCTGTACGAGGCCGAAATCCCGCGCCTGCGCATTAATGAAGCCGGGACCCGGGCGGGCGCCGGCTCTCAACGCGCGCTGATCCCGCGCCTGCGCATTGCAATCAGCGCGCGTTGAGAGCCGGCGCCCGCCCGGGTCCCGGCTTCATTAATGCGCAGGCGCGGGATTTCGGCCTCGTACAGGGCCGGGAGCCGAAAGAGCTGGCTGCCCGGCCCTGTCAATCAGCGCGACCAGGGGGGGTGGTAAGAGGCATTATTACGGCCTCTCCTAGGTGCAGGTTCACGCCTACTGCACCTAGGGGAGGTCATTAGCATATTATAAAATCGCTATTTTTGGCAAAACGGCGGAACTGAGGGGTATAATACTAACATTACTGGCATCAAGTGTCATTTGCTCATTGCAAATGACACTTGGTTTAATAGGGTGATTTCTGGTGACAGAAACCCTTTAAATATGTTCAAAAATGCATCTGTGTAAAACTTAGACACTGTTAGACATATTAGGTATCGCCATGTCTGTAACAACCTGCTCTATAAAAATATCACATGATTTGCACCTTCAGATGAATGCTGTAAAAAAAAAAAACTCTGCCATTTTTGTCACCTTGCCTCACCTTGCTGCAAAATCCATATGGCGCTCCTTCTGTTCTGAGTCCTGCCATGTGCCTCCACAGCAGTTTACCACCACATATGGGGTGTCGTATTCAGGAGAAAATGGGGAACAAATTATGGGGTGCTTTTTCTCCTGTTAGCCCTTGTGAAAATGAAAAATGTGGGGCTAAAGCAACATTTTATTGGAAGAAATGAAACTTTTCATTTTCACAGCCAAGTGTTTCCAAATTCCGTAAAACGCTTAGGTGGTCAAAGTGGTCAGTACACCCCTTTAATATATTCTTTGAAGGGTGTAGTTTCCAAAATGGGGTCACTTTTTGAGGGTTTCTGCCTAGGCGTACGTCCTTTCCTTCTGACCACTACCACATGTCCATAGAGTAGTTTACCACCACATATGGGGTATTTCCATAAACTGCAGAATCAGGGTAATGTATATTGAGGTTTAGTTTGCGGTTAACCCTTGCTGTGTTGCAAGAAAAAATTAACATGAAAAATCTGCACAAAAATGAAATTTTGAAATTTCGCCTCCATTTTCCTCTAATAATTTTGTAAGTTTGTAACTACAGTTTTAAATAATTTGAGGGGTGTAGTTTCTAAAATGGGGTCATTCATGGGTGGTTTTCATTATATAAGCCCCTCAAAATCACTTTATATCTGAATTGGTGCTTAAAAAAATGGTTTTGGAAATTTAGTTGAGATTTTTAAAAATGGCTTCTAAACTTCTAAGCTTTCTCACGTCCTAAAAAAGTAAAATTAAATTTATAAAATGATGCCAACATAAAGTAGACATATGGGGAATGTGAAATAATTATTTTTGGAGGTATTACTATGTATTTTGAAGGTAGAGAAATTGAAATTTGCAAATTTCTTTCCATATTTTTGCTAAATTTGGTATTTTTTTTTTTTTTTTTTAAATATGAAATATTTTGCCACAAATTTACTACTGTCATGAAGCACAATATGTGATGAGAAAACAATCTCAGAATGGCCTGGATAAGTAAAAGCGTTCCAAAGTTAATACCACATAAAGTGACACATGTCAGATTAGCAAAAAATGGCCTTGGCAGAAAGGTGGAAACAGGCCTGGGGTAGAAGGGGTTAAAGAAAAACTAACAGGTCTGTGAGGACCAGAATTGGTGATCAAATACTTATTTCATTTAATAAAATGCTTATTAATAATTTAAAAATACAATGTGATTTTCTGGATTTTTTTAATTCTATCTCACAGGAAAAATTACAGACCTCTCCATTCTTTGTAGGTGGGAAAATTTGCTAAATCGCCAGTGTATCAAATACTATTTCCCCACTCTGTGTGTGTGTGGATATATAGAGATATAAATATAGATAGATAGAGATATATATATATATATATATATATATATATATATATATATATATATATATATATATAGAGAGAGAGAGAGATATCCCTCTCTATATATCTCTCTCTCTCTCCTCTCTATATCTCTCTCTCTATATCTATCTCTATATCTATCTATCTCTCTCTCTCTCTCTCTCTCTCTCTCTCTCTCTCTCTCTCGACCAAATGACTTGACCGATCTGCACCGAATTTGGCACACAGGTACATCAGGTGTCTGGGAAGGATTTAGACCAGATCTCAGCTCTCTAGGACAAACCATTCTTGAAATATTCCCCAAAAATGACCTGCATTAGCCAATATTATCCTGGAAGTCTTTCTCTTCAAATCCCAACTGCCATACACTGTCACATGTCCCTTATCAGCCAGTAGAAGCTCACAGGCCCTTACTTTCCACATACACACTGTTTACTGCAGGTTTCCATAACAACCCAGCCATTTTTCTCTTCACTGCTGTAGGTCAGCTTTAAAGGGGCAGGGCAGAGGAAGCTGGGTGAGAACAAGAAAGACTTGGGAAATAGGTTTTTGCTCTGTGTAGTAATTAGGCTGGTAATGAGAGGTAATTGGCAGCCAGCTGAGGAGCTCAGGTAAATAGCTTCCCGAAACACAATTCCCTGCTTACCTCTCACAGGCCTTGGCGCAGCCTGCTTCTTACACATGGTCACATGCACACATTTTTACTGCAGGTTTCCATAACAACCCAGCCATTTTTCTTCACTGCTGTAGGTCAGCTTTAGGCTAGGGTTACACGATGACATGTTGCACGACAATAAGTCGCACGATACATAGGGCAAAACTACACTGCTACATGTGTCGTGCAACTTTGATGTTGCACAAATGTCAAGCCACAATTTTTATAATGATAATCTATGGTGTTGCACTGCAATATGCAACATGCTGCGACACGACAGTCGCAGAAAGATCTTTATAATTATAAAAATTGTTGTAAGAAATTGGTGCGACAAAATGTTGCGTGTCACATGATGCTGTGGTGGTCACTGTTAAGGGGACGGGGTGCTGTAGAGGTCATTGTTATGGGGGATACTGTCAATATCTTTTAATGACACACACAAACATTAAATGAAATAGTGGAAATATACCTATGCGAAGCCAGGCCCTTCTGCCATATATAATTTCCCCAGTCGTCTCCATGACAGCACAACCTGCACAACCTGAGATAGTCTTCCTCTGATAGGACAGGAAAATACAGAGAGGGTTAAAAACCCCACCCCTTCCTCCCAGCACCAGTGTATTTTCCTGTCCTGTCAGGAAGGAAGATCAGGAGAGGTGCTGGAGACGCTGGAGTCCCAGCTAGGCTTTTTGCCTTACCTTTTTTTTTTTTATTACTTCTATGGCTGGTGGTCGGATCCCTAGTTGGGCTCTCCCTCCTCCTTTCGGCCGGTGCCCGGGTCATCCTGGTTCTTTGGCCCCGGCGAAGTTCCCTCCTGCGGCGGTCCCGGTGGACCTAATGCGGAGTGGCAAGATGGCGGCCGGAGCGACGCTGTGACGCGCTCCCTCCGGCCGCCGGGAGATGACGCTGGACGTCTCGGGGGCGGAGCTACGTCCTGACGTCACGCCGGGCGCACTGGGCATGCGCCGGGACTACAAAGATGGCGGCGCCCACCGGATCCTGCGCCCGGCTTTTTACTCCACCGGTTGTTGAGGTGCGGCTGGCTTCTGGCGGGGAAGGAGATTATGAGCAACCCCTCCACTGCAGGCTCTGGGATGGAGCCTCCACCGAGCCAGGGTTCTGTGAGTAGCCTTTTCAGGCACCCTCCAGTTTTTTTGCATTTGACCCTTGGTATGGTGACCCTTCTCCCCACTTTGCTTTTAGGGTGAAAAAGAGTCTGCTTCCACTGCTAAACCTAAGGCTAGGAAGTGCGGGATTTGCTCTAAGCGCCTTCCCTCTTCTGGGGTTAAACCCCTGTGTAAGCAATGTACGGAGTCGGTGGTGAAGGCGGAATCTACTAGCCTACTTGATGATATCAAGTCTATGGTCAGGGACGAGGTTCGTTCGGCCCTAGCTGCCCGGGATTCTTCACCTCCCCCCTCCCGTAGACCCCCTCCCCATAGGTCGGGGTCGGCCAGGGTGACCCTTTCTGGGGGTAGCGACTCGGATTCAGCAAACCCGGACCTCTCTGACCCGGAGTTTGGCGACCAGGACCAGGAGTCGGGGGAAGAAAACGAATATAGAAGATTCCTCTTTAATCCTGACGATATCGAGGAATTGATTAAGGCCATAAGGGCCACTATCAGGATGGAGATCCCGAGAAAGCCCAAGTCAGTTCAGGAAGAAATTTTCGGCGGTTTGGGTGAAAGACATAGATCCGTTTTTCCAGTCCCGGATAACATTCAAAGTCTGATTAGATCAGAATGGGATAAACCAGAAAAAGGGTCGTTTGTCCCCCGCGGATTAAAGAGGCGCTACCCCTTTGACGAGAAGGACGGCGCAGACTGGGAGGCAATTCCGAGAGTGGACGCCCCGGTTGCCAAGGTAGCTAAGCGCACGGCTCTCCCCTTTGAGGATGCCGCACAGCATAAAGACCCAATGGACAGAAAGCCTCCTTAAAAAGTCATGGGAAGCCACTGCGGCCCTTCTAAAACCGGGAGTTGCGGCTACCTGTGTAGCCCGCACACTGAAGGTCTGGCTAGAACAGCTAGAGGTACACCTAGTTAATAAAACACCTAGGGACCAGATCCTAGAGAGCCTACCTTTACTCAAAATGGCCACTAGCTTCCTAGCTGACTCCTCGGCCGAATCTGTGAGACTGGCTGCCCATACGGCGGTCCTCTCTAACACCACCAGAAGGGTCCTCTGGCTGAAAGCTTGGACAGGGGACATGACCTCTAAAAATAAGCTGATTTCCCTTCCCTTCCACGGGCAGTATGTCTTTGGGCCTGACCTGGACAAAATCCTGGAAAACGCCACTGACCGAAAAAAAGTTTTTCCAGAGGATCGATTTCGGAACAGATCCCAATTTTTTCGGGCCAAACACCAACGCCAAGATACCAGGTCGGATAAAGGGAAATCAGGGAGATGGTCTCATAACAAAGGGGGGCGAGGAAAAAGCTTTTTGTTCAACCCTAACAAGAGAGATCCCTCTGCGGCTTCCTCCTCCAAACAATGACGCCGTGCGAGTCGGGGGAAGGCTGAGCTCCTTTTATCCAGCTAGGGAGCAATTCATCAGAGACCAATACATCCTAAAAATAATAAAGGAAGGCTACTCAATCGAGCTACTGTCGCCTCCCCCACAAAAATTCACCCTAACCCGTCTTCCACTATCCCAACAGTCGCTTCTGTCCGAAGGCATAAGGGAGCTGCTAGAGCTGGGAGCAATAGAAGATGTACCGGAACCAGAATTAGGAACAGGTCATTACTCCCCCTTATTTTTAGTTCCAAAGCCCAATGGAAAATTCCGCATGATCATCAACCTGAAACCCCTGAACAAGCATGTGGTGTACCGCAGATTCAAAATGGAGAACATCAAATCTGCGGTGAAGTTGATAAACAAGGGCGCTCTGATGGTCACGGTCGACCTCAAGGACGCCTACTTCCATATCCCAATCCATCCCTCATCCAGGAAATATCTCAGGTTTGGAGAAAAGATGAAAATTTATTTGTTCAGCTTTTTGGCCCGAACAAGGGTAAAAGGGCGGCCAAGAGCTCCATAGCGCGCTGGATAAGAAGCACAATTAAGGAGGCTTACAAGGCCTCTGGTAGGGAACCACCTCCCTCTCTCAAGGCCCATTCTGTTAGGGCAGTGTCCGCTTCCTGGGCGGAGAGAGCCTCTTCTTCCTTGGAGCAAATTTGTAGAGCAGCTACCTAGAAGAGAGCTCACACATTTACCAAGCACTATAGGCTTGACGTTTTTGCTAATGAGGACATGACATTCGGTCGCAGGGGCAGTTGTCCCCCCCCCCCCCCCTAAGTTTTTCACTTTGGTAGTTCTCAGGTTGTGCTGTCATGGAGACGACTGGGGAAATGAGTATTACACTCACCGGTAATCCGGTTTCCTGGAAGTCTCCATGACCGCACAAGCCTCCCACCCTTGCTGCTTTTCGCTATTATTATTGCTATTGTTTTTCTGTCAATTTTTTTTCTATCCCTCCCGGGTTAGTTATAATACACTGGTGTATATATATATATATATATATATCTGTCCTTTTTTGCACGGCCAAATGACTGGACCAATCTGCACCAAATTTGGCATATACGTACATCAGGTGTTTTAGATTGGGTCTCAGCTCTCTACGGCATACCATTCCTGAGATATTTCCAAAAAATGTATTAGCCAATAGGAGCTCACGGCCTATCATATCCTAACTGCTATACATGCAGTCACATGACGTTTATCGGGTGTTGTGGAGGTCACTGTTATGGGGGACACTATGGATATCTTTTAAACACACAGACATTAAGTGAAATAGCTGAATTATACTAATGCAAAGCCAATTCATTATGCTAGTGTGTGTGTGTGTGTATATATATATATATATATATATATATATATATATATATATATATATATACAGTACAGACCAAACGTTTGGACACACCTTCTCATTCAAAGAGTTTTCTGTATTTTCATGACTATGAAAATTGTAGATTCACACTGAAGGCATCAAACCTATGAATTAACACATGTGGAATTATATACTTAACAAAAAAGTGTGAAACAACTGAAAATATGTCTTATATTCTAGGTTCTTCAAAGTAGCCACCTTTTGCTTTGATTACTGCTTTGCACACTCTTGACATTCTCGTGATAAGCTTCAAGAGGTGGTCACCTGAAATGGTTTGAACTTCACAGGTGTGCCCTGTCAGGTTTAATAAGTGGGATTTCTTGCCTTATAAATGGGGTTGGGACCATGAGTTGTGTTGGGCAGAATCAGGTGGATACACAGCTGATAGTCCTACTGAATAGACTGTTAGAATTTGTATTATGGCAAGAAAAAAGCAGCTAAGTAAAGAAAAATGAGTGGCCATCATTACTTTAAGAAATGAAGGTTAGTCAGTCCGAAAAATTGGGAAAACTTTGAAAGTGTCCCCAAGTGCAGTCGCAAAAACCATCAAGCGCTACAAAGAAACTGGCTCACGTGAGGACCGCCCCAGGAAAGGAAGACCAAGAGTCACCTCTGCTGCGGAGCATAAGTTCATCCGAGTCACCAGCCTCAGAAATCGCAGGTTAACAGCAGCTCAGATTAGAGACAGGTCAATGCCACCCAGAGTTCTAGCAGCAGACACATCTCAACTGTTAAGAGGAGACTGTGTGCAGCAGGCCTTCATGGTAAAATAGCTGCTAGGAAACCACTGCTAAGGACAGGCAACAAGCAGAAGAGACTTGTTTGGGCTAAAGAACACAAGGAATGGACATTAGACCAGTGGAAATCTGTGCTTTGGTCTGATGAGTCCAAATTTGAGATCTTTGGTTCCAACCACCGTGTCTTTGTGCGTCGCAGAAAAGGTGAACGGATGGACTCTACATGCCTGGTTCCCACCGTGAAGCATGGAGGAGGAGGTGTGATGGTGTGGGGGTGCTTTGCTGGTGACACTGTTGAGGATTTATTCAAAATTGAAGGCATACTGAACCAGCATGGCTACCACAGCATCTTGCAGCGGCATGCTATTCCTTCTGTTTGTCGTTTAGTTGGACCATCATTTATTTATCACCAGGACAATGACCCCAAACACACTTCCAGGCTGTGTAAGGGCTATTTGACCAAGAAGGACAGTGATGGGGTGCTACGCCAGATGACCTGGCCTCCACAGTCACCAGACCTGAACCCAATCGAGATGGTTTGGGGTGATCTGGACCACAGAGTGATGGCAAAAGGGCCAACAAGTGCTAAGCATCTCTGGGAACTCCTTCAAGACTGTTGGAATACCATTTCAGGTGACTACCTCTTGAAGCTCATCAAAAGAATGCCAAGAGTGTGCAAAGCAATAATCAAAGCAAAAGGTGGCTACTTTGAAGAACCTAGAATATAAGACATATTTTCAGTTGTTTCACTCTTTTTTGTTAGAGGACCTGTCACCGCTCCTGACATGCCTGTTTTAATAGCTTCATGCATTTCCTATGTAATAACAATTCTGGAACATCTATTCTTATGTCTCTATGTAGTACCATTTCTGTGTTATGTCTACTAGAAGTTATGAATGAATTGCTAGCAGTCTGCAGTAAGGGTACAGAGGGGAGGTAACCAGTTGGGGGGGGGGGTCACTTCACAGACTCGCTCTATCCAATCAGTGCTGCCATTTTCAGACTGTGCAGGTATACACCCCCAACTTGTTACCTCCCCTCTGTAACCTTACTGCAGACTGCTGGCAATTCATTTATAACTTCTAGTAGAAATAATAAAGGAATGGCACAACATAGAGCCATAAGAATAGATGCTCCAGAATCATTATTACATGGGGAATACATTAAGTTATTAAAACAGACATGTCAGGAGTGGTGAAAGGTCCTCTTTAAGTATTTAATTTCACTTGTGTTAATTCATAGTTTTGATGCCTTCAGTGTGAATCTACAATTTTTATAGTCATGAAAATACAGAAAACTCTTTGAATGAGAAGGTGTGTCCAAACTTTTGGACTGTATGTATGTATGTATGTGTGTGTGTGTATATATGTGTGTGTGTAATAAATAAATTAAAAAAAAAAAAAAAAAATATATATATATATATATATATATATACATACTTTTTTTAAAGTAATTTTTACTATGCTTGAATAATTCCTCAGTCCGGCACAGTAAGGAGCGATAAAAGTCTATGAACTCCCCGATCATTCTCTGCTTTAGAACTAGTCATGGAATTTTTTTTTTTTTGCGCTGCATAGTTGTTACTTTCTGATGTCAGACCGCAGTGTTCATGCAGATACACTGAATGGGGAAATTGTTATTACTGATCTTCTTTAGTAACATCTGTATCCATGGAAACATAAGTAGTTTTCTCCATGGTTACATTTGAGGGAAGGTTAGTCATAATGCATCCCAGATTGCATCTACACAGTTGTCGTTTGTGCTGTATGTTCTGACAATTACTATCCGAATGACTCTTAAAGGGAGTCTGTCGCATACTTTTCACTAACATAACTACCAGTAATGACCATCAAAACAGTTTAAAAGCATTCTAACCATGCCATTTGGCAATGCAGCTCCAAATCTCACGCACACGCCCTGAGCCACGCTTCTGGCACCTGCTCAGTACATTCCCTTTTCTGCCCTATATAGCAACTTAATGGACTCCTACTTTACATGGTCACATTAAGACACTTGATGCAGTGGCTTCTAAATATGGGGCTTTGCATTAATCTGTGAAAAATTTCAGCAATGATGTTAATTTTGCTTTATTTGTCCTGTAGGTTCAGAGGTGGCAGGAATGGTGACATTGAAGCAAGTGTATGAAATAGCTGTTGTGAAATCTCAAGATGAAGCGTTTGTTGTCCGGGATATGCCACTGATTGAAGTGGTGAAATCTATTATTGCCAGCGCCCGGTCACTGGGGATCAAAGTTGTCAGAAAGTAAGGAGTTCTGTGTCCCGCTAATGTCACTTCAGTGATAGACAAGTACAAACTAAGATGCTGACCATGTTTAATATATTATGTGACTCTAACCATAACTCTCAGCATGTCATGAGATCCTGAGTCTGATAGAGCACAAGGAGAGTTTAGTTTGGTTTCTCTGCAAATGGTGAGCACCAAGTTTTAGACCACTGCTATGTTAGGTAATGTTCACATGTGACATACGTCTGGCATGTATGCTGGGAAAGTTCCCTACATGCTAAACATGTCCATAGGATTATGTTGGCCTATCAGAAGCCAAAATGATGTCCTTTTGTCCTCAGTCTAACTGGTATATGTCAGTTTATGGTAAAGCAAACTGTGGAAAAAGTGGTATCCACTAGAAAAGTATACATTAATCATATATTTTTTTTTTTCTTAATGAGGCCCTATAGGTGATGGTCAGGGACGTTGCTAGGGTCTCAAAGATTCGGGGCTGAAGCCCCAATGGATATGGCCTAATTCTCTGTCGACCCTAGTTTCCCCATGCTATACAGCAGCACATACCTCTCACATCCAGTGTCTCCCAGGTGATGTCTCCTCTGATGTAGATCTTCTCTTTCATCATCTTTTCCATTTGGTCCGGACAACTTCTTTCAGCTGTCCCTCGTCTCGGTAGAATGTGACACACATACATCTTAGCTTTTTCACTTTTCTATCATCATCCCCCAACCTGGAGTCCCCACAGTGTTATCATGCTGCTCGCTGTGTCCCCTCATACCACCCCAAATAGACCCCCCCCATAGTAATAGTGCTCCAATAGTAATGCCCTTCTAGAATGCCTTCATTAATAATACTGCCCCCTACAGTGCCCCCAACAGTGATAATGCTCCCCAAGAGCTCCCCCATTAGTAGAAGAGCCCTCCAGTAATGCCCTCACAGAGCCCCCAGTAGGAATAATACCCCCTTATTGTTCCCCCAGTGGTAATAAAGCTCTCTACAGACCCCTTCAGTAGTAATAAGGCCCCCCCATAGTGTTCTGAGTAGAAATAGGGTGGATCTATAAGTCCCTCCTATAGAGGCCCCAGTATTAATAAGAACACCTAATGTCCCCTGGATTTATAATACCCCTACAGTGCCCCCATTATTTATAATGCTCACCCTGAAGTGCCCCCAGTATTTATACTGCCCCTTACTGTTATAATGCTCTCCCCTGCAGTTTCCCCTGTAGTTATATTCCTCCCTTTAGTGTCCTCAGAAATGATAATTCCTCAGCCCCTCCGCCATACAGTCCCATGTAAATAACACTATTTCCCTACCTCTGCTGTACAGTCCTATGTAAATAACATCACACAATTTCTCCAGCCCCCTCCAATATACAGTCCCATGTAAATAAAACCTCTCTATCTACAGCCCCATTCCAAATACAGTCCAATGTAAATAACATCACCCCCTCCCCAGCTACCTTCAACATACAGTCCCATGTAAACATCTCCCACTCAACATACAGTCCAATGTAAATATCATTACCTCCCACAGCCGCCATCAACATACAGTCCCATGTAAATAAAATCACTCCCTCCCACAGCCACGATCAGTATACAGTCCCATGTAAAAAGCATCATTACCTCCCACAGCTGTCATCAACCTACAGTCCCATGTAAATAACATCACTCCCTCCCACAGCTGCCATCAACATACAGTCCGAGTTAAATAACTACAACTCCCAGAATTCCTCTCCCGTGACTTACCTCTCTTCATGTAGCAGACATCACCACCGCTTCTTCCCAGAACTTTTCCTCTTCAATGCCATCTTCTCCTGCACTGGTCACATGATGGAGACATCAACCTCTGTCTTCTGCCCTGATCACTGAAGGTGTCATCACAGTTCCTTCAACTCTTGCAGTGCATTACATTTAATAGTATTGCCTTCCTGAAGACGGCAATAGAATTGTATCTGGCAGGCAGGACATTCGGGGCCTGGGGCAAAACATCCGGGGCCCAGACCCCGAATGTTTTAGCCTACCAACGCCCCTAGTGATGGGTTCCACTGTATATCTGTCACAGGCCTCAGTCAGACATATAGTCTGAACAGTCACGAAGACAAGAATGCTGTTTTTTAGAGATCCAGGCAGTTGATGCAGACACAAGAAAGACTTGCAGGCGGACTAGTAATAAGGCAAACTTGAGGTAGACAGATTTGGTTAACTTAAACGCAAACTAGACTGGACTTGAAAGTGCAAGTACATATAGGAAGGATGGCACACACTTGAAAGAGCAGGAGTACAGGCAGAAGATAACGCATGATAAATGCAAGTAAATTGCAATAGCACTAGACAATCAAACGCCTTTGGTAGTCACCAGGGAGCCCAAATTTGAAAATGGGAAGTGTGCACAGTGGCGTTTTAAGGGAGCATGGAGGCAGCACGATAGAGGGGATCTCTGCGACCAGGTTGCTGAATGGCATGGTAAGTGGTGCTCCGTCCACGCTTGCAGCGAACAGCAGTAGGACGGCAGGCACAGACTGCAGATCTAGCCGGTCCCCCCCCCCCCCTCTCTCTTATGCCCCCTTTTCTTCAGGCTGTCTTTTGCAGAAATTTCTTTAACAGAAGAGGATCATCCGTATTTTTCTTTGGCTCCCAAGACCTCTCCTCTGGATCATAGACTTTCCAGTCCAGCAATAAATATGGTTTGCCCCTGAGTTTCTTCATTCCAAGAATGTTCTTGACTTCATAAGTATATTCAGAACTGACTGGAGAAGAAATTTAAGTTTGAGTAGAGAAATGTGAAAAGAATTTGGTACACACAAGGACGCAGGAAGTTTTATTTTATAACAAACTGGATTTTATTGATAATTTCAAATGGTCTAAGGAAGCAAGGAGCTCCAGTAGTTTATGATGGTACTTAAAGCTTTATATATTTTGATGAAATCCATATGTTGTCACCTGGAGCGAACTGAGGAGGGGTTTTATGTTTCCTGTCTGCAAGAGTCTTTTTCCGGTGCAATTTCGGTTTTCTTGAAAATGTTAGAAAATTTTCCACCAAAACATCAGTTACTAAAACTCCAGAGGGTTCAGAAACATTTCAAGGGGGTTGGTGACCATATATAACAAAAAAAAAAAAATCGCTGACATGATTGATTATTTCAACAAAATTCTGCCCAAGGTGACAGTTCATCCCAGTCGTCTTGGTGTTCATTGGTGAAGTTACATAAGAAAATTGGTAAGAATCTGATTGACCTGCCCATTAGATTGGATTTTTCATCTGCATATCATCCCCAAAGATTCATCCAGGAGTTTGCAGACTGCCTTCCACAATTTCGAAGTACATGTAACACCTTTGTTAGACATGGTATGTTGTGGGAAACCATGGAAACGGAAGAAATGAAGTATGAACAACTTGACCTTATGATAAGCAGATGAAAGGCCAGACATTGGTATAAATAGTGCCATTTGTGAAAAACGATGAACCACTCCAGATAACTGTGCAACCAGTTGAAGATGAGAAGCCCGTAATAAAGTCCATAGCAATGTGTTGCCTTGGGAGCCTCAGTAATTGGAGCAGGGAGAAGAAGACCAGCAGGATTTTGTCCTGGTGTTTTGCTTTAGGCACAAGTGCAACAATGTGAAATGTAGCTTCGTACAGTACATCCTTCAGCATGGTCGGCTGCCAATAGTACATAGTGGGAATAACAGACATGGCTGGATGATACCTATGACTGGGCAGTTAACGTACAGGGTTAGTCTGTTTAGAAAGGATCGGCAAACCGTAGAGGGGGAGGGGTCTGCCTTTATGTAAAGTCCTGTCTAAAGCCCACACTCCGGGAAGATATAAGTGAGGGACATGAACATGTGGAGTCACTGTGGGGGTAGAAATAAATGGAGCCAAAAACAATAATAAAATACTAATAGGACTTTATTATAAACCACCTAATATACCAGAGTCCACAGAAAATCTACTTCTAAATGAAATAGACGAGACGGCAAATCATAATGAGGTTGTTATTATGGGGGATTTCAACCACCCAGATATAGACTGGGGAACTCAAACCTGTATATCTCATAAAGGAAACAGGTTCTTGGCAATAACCAAAGACAATTACCTTTCCCAACTGGTTCAGGACCCGACTAGAGGGGTGGCCATACTGGACTTGGTATTAACCAATAGACCTGACAGAACAACAGATGTGCAGGTTTGAGTACACCTGGGAAATAGTGACCATAAAATAATAACCTTCCAATTGTCATTCAAAAGAGCGTTTCTTCAGGGAGGTACAAAAATACCAAACTTCAAAAAAGCAAAATTTTGCCAACTAAGAGAGGCCATAGGCCTAACTAACTGGGACAAAGTCCTGAAAAATAAAAATACAGCCGAAAATTTGGGATATTTTTAAAAGCATCCTAATATCTAATTGTGAGAGGTACATACCTTATGGGAATAAAGGGTTAAGGAACAAGAAAAAAAACAATGTGGATAAATAGAACTGTAAAGAAAGCAATACATGTCAAATGAAAATGTCAAGGAAAAAAATAGAATATGTAAAAGACAAATAAAAACAGCCAAACTAGAGACCGAGAGATTAATCGCCAAATAGAGTAAAACTAACCCTAAAATGTTCTTCAATTATATAAATACTAAAAAGTATAAACCTGAAGGTGTCTGCCCCTTACAGAGTAATGAGGGGGGAGTTGCAGAGAGCGATGAGGAGAAAGCAAAGCTACTAAATATCTTTTTCTCCACTGTATTCACTGAGGAAAACAAACTGTCAGATGAAATGCAGAATATAAAAGTAAATTCACCATTAAAAGTGCCCTGTCTGACCCAGGAAGAAGTACAGCGACGTCTTAAAAAAATTAAAATGGACACATCGCCAGGACCGGATGGCATACACCCCCGTATCCTAAGAGAATTAAGTAATGTCATCGCCAGACCCTTATTTCTGATATTTAAGGACTCTATACTGACAGGGAGTGTTCCACAGGATTGGCGCATAGCAAATGTGGTGCCAATATTCAAAAAGTGTCCAAAAACAGAGCCTGGAAACTATAGGCCGGTAAGTTTAACATCTGTCGTGGGTAAACTGTTTGAGGGTTTTCTAAGAGATGCTATCTTGTAGTACCTCAATGAAAATAAGCAAATAACTCCATATCAGCATGGCTTCATGAGGGATCGGTCATGTCAAACCAATTTAATCAGTTTCTACGAGGAGGTAAATTCTAGACTGGACCGCAGTGAATCAATGAGTGTCATATAGCTGGACTTCTCCAAAGCATTTGACACGGTACCACATAAAAGGTTAGTATATAAAATGAGAATGCTTGGCCTGGGAGAAAATGTCTGTATGTGGGTAAGTAACTGGCTCAGTGATAGAAAACAGAGGATGGTTATTAATGGTACATACTCAGATTGGGTCACTGTCACTAGTGGGGTACCACAGGGGTCAGTATTGGGCCCTATTCTCTTCAATATATCTATTAAGAAGGCTTGCACAGTAAAACATCAATTTTTGCAGATGACACTAAACTGTGTAAAGTAATTAACACAGAGGACAGTACACTACTACAGATGGATCTGGATAGACTGGAGGCTTGGGCAGAGAAGTGGCAGATGAGGTTTAACACTGACAAATGTAAGGTTATGCATATGGGAAGGAATAATGCAATTCACCAGTACATACTGAATGGTAAAACATTGGGTAACTCTGACATGGAAAAGGGCCTAGGAATTTTAGTGACCAGCAAACTAATCTGCAGAAACCAGTGTCAGACAGCTGCTGCCAAGGCCAATAAGATAATGGGTTGCATCAAAAGAGGCATAGATGCCCATGATGAGAACATCGTCCTGCCACTTTACAAATCACTAGTCAGACCACACATGGAGTACTGTGTACAGTTCTGGGCTCCTGTGAACAAGGCAGACATAGCAGAGCTGGAGAGGATTCAGAGGAGGGCAACTAAAGTAATAACTGGAATGGGTGGACTACAGTACCCAGAAAGATTATCAAAATTAGGGTTATTCACTTTAGAAAAAAGACTGAGGGGAGATCTAATAACTATGTATAAATATAACAGGGGTCAGTACAGAGATCTCTTCCATGATCTATTTATCCCCAGGACTGTGACGATGGGACATCCTCTGCGTCTGGAGGAAAGAAGGTTTGTACACAAACATAGAAGAGGATTCTTTACTGTAAGAGCAGTGAGACTATGGAACTCTCTGCCTGAGGAGGTGGTGATGGTAAGTTCACTAAAAGAGTTCATGAGGGGCCTGGATGTATTTCTGGAGTGTAATAATATTACAGGTTATAGTTACTAGAGATGTTTCGTTGATCCAGGGAGTAATTCTGATTGCCTGATTGGAGTCGGGAAGGAATTTTTTCCTTAAAGTGGGGGAAATTGGCTTCTACCTCACAGGGTTTTTTTGCCTTCCTCTGGATCAACTTGTAGGCAAACAGGCCAAACTGGATGGACAGATGTCTTTTTTTTCGGCCTTATAAACTGTTACTGTGTTATTCTGGCCACGATGTCCATCTATTTTTGAACAGTGTCGCCAGGCCAAGACCTGTTTTTTCTTAGACTCTGGTGCATAAGTTTTGTGGCTGAATTTCTCATATTGGGTTACAAAACCTTGCTGGGTCTATACGTTGCAGTTTTTCTTCCTGGTCAGAAGGAAACAAATTATTTCCAAAGGGCATCAGCTTCAAAGGAATTTACCAGGTTCAGAGCTGAATCCGAACATAACCCATTCTTCTCCCATTCAGCCCCTCTGATGCTCTCTTGCTCTGCACTGTGTAGCGCAGGGCAAGGGCTTTTTCTGAAGATCCAGTGACATACTGGGCTATGCTAGGTGAAGGCTTCTGCCTAGCAGTGAGCCAGGTGAGATCACCACACTAATGGGCAGTCTTTAACGCTACCCTAGCTCAACTCCGATGCTCAACTCAGAGGGGCTGAATGAATTAAGAAGGGATTATGAACCCAGACAGCCCCTTTAATGTTTTTCTTTGCGGCACAGAAATGGAGAAAATTAAAAAAAAAAAAAAAGGACCATCTGGCTTGAGTGGCGTTAAGCCTCTGTGAAGACTGTGGATATGTCACATTTTTATGGTCTTTGAAGATCACCACTGGGTAAATGGCTCCTTCTAGGGCCATATTCTCGATCACCAAAGGAACGGATTTGAAGATTTGTCAAAAACACATTTTTCAAATTTTTTGTAAAGACTATCGTCTCTCAATCTGGACTTGTTGGTGTTTAATAAGGTTACAATAGAGGAAAAAATCTAAATATCTAGCTATACCCCAACAAACATACTAAAGGTCTCAGAATACATCAGTAACAAATTAATCATGGTGCCCTTCTTGGGTGTTGAAGGAAGTATTCCATTCATCATCTTGGCAGATTCATATTAAATTGTAGACCCCGTGCAAGTACAGTTTTTTAAAAAGTTTGGCTCCATGCAAGCTGTCAAATAATACAGTGGATACTTGTTTGTGATGATGATATTATTGAGACCTCTGTAATTGATACGAAGACATTATTTATTTATTTTTTACAAGAAAGAATTTGGCATCAGCTGGAGAAGATAATTTTCTAATGCACACCCTGTCCAAATTTCCATTTTGTTTTTTGACAATGCTTTAGTCTTAGCAGAAGACAGAATACATGGATCCTTGAAGAGGTGAGGATCTAGGCGCCAAATCTATTGGACAGTGATATGGTTGATGCGGCGTCAATGTCTCCTTTTTGTTAAACACCTCTGCAAATCTATGGTAGGCCGCATGCAGATCCATCAAATTCTGTAGCACAGAAGGAGGTTGAGTAGGCTGAACTAAGATGAGGCATTTTTCTTGAAAAACTATTCCCCATTGAAGAATTTCTCTGGAATTCCAATCTAGGACAGGATTGTTTTCGGCAACAACCCTGACAGAAGAGTATTGGACAATTCTATAAGCACCATAAGTTATATCTTTTCAGATATTGTACAGACTCAGACTGAACCCTGCAATCAATGAATGTCACCACCAAGGGTTTCTTGGGAAACCAGTTTTTCAAAGATTCTGCAAAAAGAAATTATGAAGAGTCGCAGATTATTTGTAATTGGTCCATTCCTCTCCCATAAAGGATTTGCCCATGCCAGGGCCTATCCACCCAGATGAGACTATAAAGGCCACTTTGAGGCATAAACTGGTGCAGCAATAACTTGATATGAATTGTACATAAGTTCAGAAAACCAAGGCAATACTTTGCATCACCATTATATCATGGGGAAGGAGACAATCTGGGTTCAGACCCTCCGGAGAAGATGACTTGCAGAGGCATTGCAGTGGTTACTGGCACCCAAGGGGTCCATGGCATGATCTTACTGTTATGAATCGGCAAATGTGAACCCACTGTGCCAATAACTGCCTTGGATTTGAGCTAAACTGCCCTCACTCTAAGGGCATCATTCTGACACTCCCCTGGTATTCACACTTTAACCCCTATATGGGAAAATCAGCTTTGGGGCAGGAAAGTAACTGGACTGCTACCTTATGGGATAGTCCTTGTGTAGTTGGCACATGACCCACTGGGGTCAGGGACTCTCGTGCAAGTAACAAAAGCTCATTGTACAGAAAACGCACCAAAGATGCAGGAATACAACAGGTATAGTCTGAACAGTGACCAAGACTAGAAAGGCAGCGCACAATTAGGCCTCATCCACACTTCCGTGTCAGTATGACATACGTGAATTAAAACGTCCTTATGTAATCTGTGGTAGGTCCATCTGTCAGCTTTTACACTGAGTGTCATTTGTAATCCATGGACGTTGCACAGATGAAAATTAATTTAGTGAGCATTTTCTATCTGGCTTCCTTGAAAAACAGATGCCATCTGTGTTGTCTCTGTGATTTTTCACAGACCTATAGACTTCAATGGACATGTGCAGTCAGGGAGATGGATGAAAGTAGTGCATGCATCGGTGGATTTTTTTGCAGACACACAGCGCAGAAAATCACGGAAATCTGGACAAACATATTTAAATAAGTGGATCAGTTTGTTGTCTGTAAAACAGTGGACAGCATGCGTCTGTGAAAAACGGAAGTGTAGATGAGGCTTTAATGCAGACTCAGACTTGCAGGTGGATTAGTGATGAGGCAGGCAGGCTAGGGACTGGTGTACAGATAGGATGGACAGACTGTGTTAAATTTAAACATGAACTGAACTTGAAAATGCAGGGGCATACATACAGGATGGCACACACTTGAAACACAGCAGGAAAACAGGCAGGATTAAACCCAAGTAAATCGCAATAACAAAAGAATTTCCAACACCTTTGCTGGTCACCAGTGAATCTAAAGCTCAAGCACCCTCCTGCCAGAGATGGTGCCTTAAGTACACAGGGATCCTCAGCCATTGGCTGGGGAAGGATTTTTGGAGTGTGCTCTCCTCCAGCCTCTTAACCAGCCAGTGCGGATGCTACCAAGGGGGCAACAACACTGTGAGGATGTTGGTGCTCAGGACGCCAGATGGCATGGTGGAGCTGTGTCTTCGCCTGCATGGGCCTAGGGGGACGGAAATAATAGAAACTCCTAACTTTTCCTCACATCACTCATGCTAAGATGATATAAACCATCTGATAGATGAACATCCAGACTTCTTTGCTGCAGTTGATTCTTTATTTTTACCTTGCTACATTTTGGGGAGGTTATTACAAAACCTACTTCTTCTCGGGTAAAGAATAAATAAGTGAACAAATGTTAAATTTAAATGTGCAGCCAACCAAACTGGTAGCAATAGAAAAAGAGACCAAGAAGCTCCTACCCCAGAAAGCTACAAAATAGTCATATTGTGTGCATATTTTATGGGTTGGAATTTCTAAAAGTGTTCCAGGGTGGAGTTCACCATATTCTTATTAAAGGGGTTATTTCACATCCGCAAATATTATTTGTTATGTAGAGAAAGTTAATACAAGTCACTTACTAGTGTGTTGTGATTGTCCATATTGCTTCCTTTGCTGGCTGGATTCATTTTTCCATCACATTATACATTATCACATTTCCATGATTATGACCACCCTGAATTCCAGCAGCGCTTCACACTATAGGAAAAAACACTAGCCTATGAGCGCTCCCATGATCCCAGCCACCAGAGAGGCCAGCGCTTTTTCCTATAGTGTGCAAGCACGACCACCCCTTTTGGACTGCAGGGTGGTTGTAACCATGGAAACGAGCTGTGTGTAATCTAATGGAAAAATTAATCAATCCAGCAATATGGATAATAACAATACATTAGTAAGTGCCTTGTATTAACTTTGCTGAAGTGAGACAACCCCTTTAAGTATGATTTCCAGGGTAGGATTTTTGTCAAAAAGAAGTCTGAATGTCCATCTATTAAACGGTTTGTGGGTTTACATCAGGGATGGCCTACCTGCGGCTCTCCAGCTGTTGTAAAACTACAACTCCCACCATGTCCTGCTATAGGCAGTCTGGGCATGCTGGGAGTTGTAGTTTTGCAACAGCTGGAAATCCGCAGGTTGGCCATCCCTGGTTTTCATCAAAAGGCGATCTTTGCAAGAGAGGTGTAGGGGGCAAGTTTGGAGCTTTCTTTGTTTCCCTCTGTAGGGTACTGTGATGTGAACAAGCCTTACATACATTCTAATATAGTACACAAATTTTGAATGCTGTTTCCTTGGGTAGCTATTGTAGTGTGCAGTGCCACAGATATTTTAAATATTTTAATACGTTTGCCATTACGTAGCTATTAATACAATGTTTTCATAATACAAGAAGAGTAGAATAGTTTGGAGATCTGATTAATTTTAAAGGGGTTATCCCATGAAAACTATTCCTATGCAAAGAATAGAGCATTTTAAATAAGGTATTGCAATATACATGCAATAAAAATATTGTTTGGTTGTTCATGTACATTACATTTTCTTTCTAGTATCTCCCAATGCTGTTGATCATTTGCTAAAACTTTGGTCCACCTTCTGCATTCGGTGGTGGTCGAACATGCATTGTACTTTCCCTACCATCTTCCTTCTCTCAGTGCTGGTTTAGTGATCTCATAATGATCTGGCTCAGACACCTTTCATGTGTCCCCGCTTCTAAATTCATAGAAATATATAACTTTAGATCTCTTTAGACAGTAGAGAAGGATTTTGCGTTGTGTGTGAGGGAATATTTTCTATGCAGGGGAGGAAGGGATTAACAAGAGCTGACTGCAATGCACTTCAGAAATTTACACTTGCATTAATGTACAGTAGTTAAAATAATGTTGGGCGTGATCATATATATATATATATATATATATATATATATATATATATATATATATATATATATTATTTTATTTTTTTTTTTTCTTTTTGTTTTCATTTGTGGGTTAGCCCCTTTGATGGTTTGTGCATTGTCCCTACAGTCTGTCAGCGGACGACTATGGAAAATTTCTAGAAGAGCGACGAGCCATCCTTCAAGCAGCTGCTGAAGCCCGGTTAGCAGAAGCTGCAACAGTTAAGAAGAAATGATGTGACAAGAAAAAGGATATTATTTTGAACTTTTGAGAAACTTAACATTGCCACATCTTTTTTTAAGTCTGGGCTACTGTCACTTTTTTGTAGTGCTACTTACTGATTTTAACTATTGAGTGACAGTGAAGTCACACTGTAGCTATAGGCCAGACACACATGAGCGAGTTTAGTGTGAGAAACTCGCTGTGTGTGACAGTGCAAGTTCCCGCTCCTCTGACAGGATTGCATGGCATTACAATGATTTACAATGCGGTGTGACCCTGAGCGACCTGGAATCTTTTTAATTACACTGACATAATGCTGTCGGTGTAGTACAAAAGATTTCAGGTCGCAAAGGGACAACAGCATTATAAAGCATTGTAAGGCGGTGCAGTCCTGTCAGAGGAGCAGAGCTCAGAACGGGAACTCGCACTGCCACATGAAGCAAGTTTCTCTCATTCAGCTCACTCGTGTGGGACTGGCCATAGCCTTACAGATCTGAAGCAGATTTGAAGCATTTAACTTTATGTGCATTACTGAACACTTTTACAACTGGTGTTCAAGAAAAAGATGTTTTGTAATTCAAAGCTATTCCTACTAGTTGTAGTCCTTATGTGGAACAAGTGACTCTAGGTGGCACAAGTGTCCCATGTAGGGTGATATCCTTCTTGGTTTACCTCTGAGTGTAGTTACACAAATCAGTGTACCAGGGTATGTTGGTTTATTATGAAAATAAAAATACAAAAGTAATGGAGTTGCATATTAAAATGTTATTGGGCAAACAAGAAAATCTTTATATACCAGCAGAACAACCTGGCTTCGCAGAGGGTATGTTTCCTCTATTTCATTTAATGTTTGTGTGTATGATTGAAAGATATCCACAGTGACTTCCACAGCACCCAGTCCTCTGAACAGTGACCTCCAAAATGGCCCGCCTCCTTAACAGTGACCTCCACAGTACACCGCCCCCTAACAGTGACCTCCACAGCACCCCACCCCCTTAGCATTGACCTCTACGGTTTCCTGTCCCCTAACAGTGACCTCCACAGCACCCCACATCCCTAACATAGACCTCCAATTTCCTGCCCCCTTTACTATGACCTCCACAGCAGACCACCCCTTAACAGAGACCTCCACAGCAGATCCCCCCCTCTTAACAGTGACCTCCACAACCCCCTGCCCCTTTAACAGTGACATCCACAGCACCCCACCCCCTTAGCATTGACCTCCACAGATATCTGCCCCCTTAACAATTGGCCAATAAGGGTAATGTGACCGTGTGCAGGGCAGTTAGTATATGAGTGAAAGACCAGCAAGCTTCTATTGGCTAATATGGGTAATGTGATGGTTCCATATTTAATTTATGGGAATATCTCAAAAACCGTATGTCCTAGGGAGCTGATACCTGGTCTAAAACCTCCCCGAACACCTGATGTACCTGTGTGCCAAATCGGGCTGCAGGTTGTTCACCCCTGCAGTAAAATAACCTCAACCTGGTGATCCGAACACATTCTGCTTAATAATAGTAATGCTGTTTAGAAATGGAAATTGTTTCTAAGGGCTCATTCAGACGGCCGTATGATGTCCGCAAAAATACGGAACCGTTTTTTTGCGGACAGTTCAACATGTCCGCAGAAAAACGGACAGCATTCTGTTTTTTTGCTGACCCATAGACTTCAATGGGGCTATGTCCTGATTTTCACTGACAAGTATAGGACGTGTTTCATTTGTTTTGCGGAGCAATGGAATGGAAAAAAGGGCCCATAGAAGTGAATGGGTCAGTATGTAATCTGCAAAAAAACGGACCCGCATTTTTGCAGACAACATACGGCCGTCTGAATGAGCCCTAACTGAATATGGACATGGTTTGTTTGACTTTCTATATGTCACACTTGACTTCACTGTGGATCAGAACAGTGCTCCCACAACAGCAATGCTGCCACAAAAAAACAGTCCCCTTTTGGTGTTTTCTGTGGTGTAATCTCGGCTGGATCGACAGCTGACATGGAGATGGAAAATGTGCAATTCAGTTTACAATGCAGGTTCTTTCTGCAGCATGTGATTAAGATTACTAAAATCATAACCACATTGCTTGTACTTTAAATGCTGTGGATTTTCCACACAAAAATCAAGATTGGAAAATCCACAGCATTTACACCTCATGTGAACGAATCCACATGTTTATCAATAATGTAATTGTTCCAAATTGTTTGCCTCTAAATAAACGTGGAAGTTGTATTTTTTATCGGCACCATTTAATTTACCATATCTCTTATTGGAAAATGTGAAAAAATTCTTTGGTTGGTTAAATTGAAAAACAAACAAAAAAAAAAACACAACACCCTGTTTATAATTTTTAAAGATTCTCTAGGTACTGTTACAGTGCCAAGTGATTGGCCCAAGGCAGATGTGGTACCCATATTCAAAAAAGGATCTAGTTCCTCCACAGGTAATTATAGACTAGTTAGTTTAACTTCTGTTGTGGGAAAAATGTTTGAAGGACTCTTAAGGGACTATATACAGGCGTATGTGACTGTAAAGAATATCATAAGTGATAACCAACATGGGTTTACCAAGGACAAAAGTTGTCAGACTAACCTGATTTGTTTTTATGAGGAGGTAAGTAGTACCCTGGACAGAGGGGCGGCTGTGGATGTAGTGTTTCTGGATTTTGCAAAGGCTTTTGATACTGTCCCTCATAAACGTTTAAATTTTATGTAAGGTCTATAGGCTTGGAAAATGTACTCTGTAATTGAATTGAAAACTGGCTGAAGGAGTGTGTCTAGAGTTGTGGTCAATGATTCCTATTCAGAATGGTCACGGGTTATAAGTGGTGTAAAAAAAATGGTGTAAAAAAAGGTGAATCATTCATGTGTTTTTAATTTTTTTTTCCATTACCACATAGGAATTATTCAAAAAATATTTTAATAGTTCAGACATTTTTGGACATGGCAATACCTGATATCTTTATTTTTTTTTAAATATATTTTTATATGTACAATAGGGAAAGGGGTGTGAACCGTTAATGTTTTATTTTTTGTTACTTTTTATTTAGTAACTATTAGCCTCCTTAGGGGGATAGAACCTTAGATCTTTTGATCCCTTGTCCTACTCGAAAGAAATCCCAGAAAAAGAATATTAGTGCACAAAAATAGATGCAAACAATATATACTGTATAAACTAAGACCTCATTCTGATATGATAAAATCTGAGACTCTTAGCCAATATATTTTGATCAAAACACATCTGTGCCCACCTACCCAGTGTCACGGTGGTCTCAGGTCAGGCAGGTCCTATGCTAAACCTAACCATGCCAGTGGGCATCTATATCTAGGAGCGTGGACGCTGCACATATAGGTGTGTTGCTCCTAGTGACCTCTATGTGCATACAGCAACCAATGAGAGGAGGAGCAAACACACCCATATGTACCACGCAATCGAGGCACTCAATTTGATAGGAAGAGCAAAAGTGCACAAGAATGCTACTCAAGATAGACTAAGAGCGCATTCACACCTGAAGGTGCCACTCCCTCAAGTACATGTTATAGACTAAGCAAACCTCACAGAAACAAAAAGATAAAAAACATCCTGCATGATGTGATAATAATGATTGCGGATGTCAGTGGCTGCATATATCAAAATAAATCACAGAAAAAGAATATTAGCCACTGACATCCGCAATCATTATTATCACATCATGCAGGATGTTTTTTATCTTTTTGTTTCTGTGAGGTTTGCTTAGTCTATAACATGTACTTAAGGGAGTGGCACCTTCAGGTGTGAATGCGCTCTTAGTCTATCTTGAGTAGCATTCTTGTGCACTTTTGCTCTTCCTATCAAATTGAGTGCCTTGATTGCGTGGTACATATGGGTGTGTTTGCTCCTCCTCTCATTGGTTGCTGTATGCACATAGAGGTCACTAGGAGCAACACACCTATATGTGCAGCGTCCACGCTCCTACAGTAGATATAGATGCCCACTGGCATGGTTAGGTTTAGCGTAGGACCTGCCTGACCTGAGACCACCGTGACGCTGGGTAGGTGGGCACAGATGTGTTTTGATCAAAATATATTGGCTAAGAGTCTCAGATTTTATCATATCAGAATGAGGTCTTAGTTTATACAGTATATATTGTTTGCATCTATTTTTGTGCACTAATATTCTTTTTTTGTGATTTATTTTGATATATGTAGCCACTGACATCTGCAATCATTATTATCACATCATGCAGGATGTTTTTTATCTTTTTGTTTCTGTGAGGTTTCCTTGTCCTACTTGCCCTAATAGAAATCTATTAGGATGAATAGGATTGTCCCAGGCACAGTGAAGCAGGGAGCTTACCATGGAAAGCCTGGTAACCGATCTGAGCCCCACAATTTTGCTGCGCATCCCTCTACCTTGCCTCTCAGGTGCCGTGATCAGTGTTTATCACGGTACCTGAGGGGTTAAATGATGGGGTTCAGTGGTGGGGTTCCCCATCATTGAGGCCAGGTGCCTGCTGTATGATACAGCTGGTATCCGCTGTGCAGGGAGTGGGCTCACTACAGCCCCGTTCACGTCAATGGAAATCACTAACTGTTCGTCGGTTGTCCCACCGGGGACTCGCCAATGCCGAGAACAAGGGTCCCACATCCCTGTCCTATGGAGTTGCAGGTGGAGCATGCACCTTGCCATTTTATTCACTCCCTAAGATAGTTGAGTTTTGCATAGGTTGTTTGATAACTTTTATGCTGAGGATATTATCTAAATATTGAACTCCCAGAAAGCCTCTTAACTCTTTCTGGACCTCTGCCATGCATGTATGGTCTTTAAAGATGACTCCTGCTTGCATGTGCAGCAGGTGCCGTAACCGCCATGTTTCTGCTGTTTTAAACATCAGAGGCCTGGGGCTAATATCTGTGAATGGCAGTAATGACGATTGCAGACATTTTTTCACTCAGATGCCGTGGTCAAATGTGAAGATGGCATCTGAGACCACTAAAACTGGAAGCTGCATGCTTCCGGGACACCTTCCCCTGGTCCAGATTGGAAAAAGTGTTCTGGAATACTAATAGGCTTAAGCCTCTACAAGGCTTCCAGTCCGATTACTAGTATATTTCAGTGCTGGCCTGCAGGTGGCAGCAAATGCATTGGAATATACTGAATCCTGTATTCTGTAATGCATAAAAATCCATTACATAATGGATTGTGGCAATATAATGAAGAGACACTTTAATGATTTTGTTAGTCAACTAAAAAAAAAAAAAAAAAGTTTTAAAAATATATAGAAAAATATTTAAAAATCAAATCATCCCTCCCCCCCCCCCCTTCCCTGGAGCAAAATAATAAAACCCCACAAAAATTTGAATAGAAAGTGATTAAAAAGTCATACACACTCAAAAGTGGTATCAATAAAAATACACAGATTGTCTCTAAAAAAAAAAAAAAAAAAAAAAAAGCCGTCATACAGCTGCATACAATAAAAGAATATATTTTTCCATATCATCACCACGACTGCCCCACAATGAGATTGACCCCTGGCCTCTGTAGGGGCAGGAACAGAGAAGGTTAAAGTGCACCTCCCACCACCAAACACCAGTGTTTTCCTGTCCCTACAGCGGCCAGGACGGAGAAGGATCTCCTTGTGGGGAGATGAAGATATGAAAACTGAGGTTTTTTTTTCCCTGACAGAGCGTGGATCCAAATGTACCTCTGTCCCCCTGCCCGCCTGCGGTCCGGTACCAACGCTGGGCAGGGGAGTGTGGGGAGGACTCGTCCCGGCTGGTCTGGGTCCTGCTCCCGGCGTGATCTCCCTCCTTTCCCCTCCGTGGGTAAAGCTGGGCTGCGCGCCTTGCGCTATGCGCGCTGAGGGATGACGCACTTCCGGTGGTGTCCGGAAGTGAGTGGTGGCGGTTCGGAGACCCGGAAGGGGCGGTGAGTTGAAAAGAGAGCCCGGGCACCCTGTCGATGCGGTCGCCTGCGCTGACTCTCTACCAGGATGTCTGCTCCGCCAGTGGTTTCGGCTGGGGGGCAAAGGTGGGCAGCCTTGCTCTTCAAGGTCCCTGGTCGCCATCAATACGAAACCATTCCTCAAACTTCAAGGAGCTACAAGCAGTTTGGGAAGCGCTAAAATCCGCAAAACACATTGTCAGGGGCCACCATCTAAAGGTCTTTTCAGACAACACAACTACGGTAGCCTATTTATCCCATCAAGGGGGAACAGGATCACAGTCCCTTCTGGCCCTCTCAAACAAAATCTTTCAGTGGGCAGAAAACAATGTGAAATCCATATCTGCTGTCCATCTGAAAGGTTCACTAAACTCAGAAGCAGATTTTTTAAGCCGACAGGTTCTGGATCACACAGAGTGGACTCTCAATCCAGCGGTGTTCTCCAACATCACAGATCGCTGGGGAGTCCCCTCCATAGATCTCTTTGCGACAAGGTCGAACAAGAAGGTTCCCAGATTTTGTTCCCTAAACCCCAGGGACAACCCCTGGGTGGTGGATGCCTTCTCCATACCCTGGGAATGGAGCCTCTGTTACGCCTTCCCTCCTCTGCCTCTCATTCCTCGCGTAATTCAAAAGATTCAGAAGGACAAGGCGTCTATCATCCTAATTGCGCCATTCTGGTCAAAAAGGAGCTGGTTCTCCGCACTGAAGAGGCTATTGACCGCAGACCTGTGGATTCTCCCGGTATCTCAGGATCTCCTTCTTCAGGGACCAATTTTCCATCCACATCCGGAGTTCCTGAAGTTAGCAGCCTGGATCCTGAAACCAAGGTCCTAAGAGATCAGGGCCTATCGGATAAGGTCATCACGACACTCAAAGCTTGCCGGAAGAAAGTCACCTCTTCAATATATCTGAAAATATGGGAAAGATTCTGTACGTGGTCCAATAACCCATCGCCTAACTCCTCTAAGCCTGACATTCGGGATATCCTTGACTTCCTTCAGGCCGGATTTGAAAAAGGTTTAAGACCTTCAACATTAAAAGTGCAGGTCTCAGCACTCAGTTGCTTTTACGACTCAGATCTAGCAAATCACAAATGAATTAAAAGATTCATGAAAGCCATCTCTAGGCTACGCCCCTCTATAAAATCTAAAATACCCTCCTGGGACTTGAGCGTTGTCCTCACAGGTCTGACTCTAGAACCATTTGAACCTCTGGATGAATGTTCCCTAAAATTTCTATCCTTTAAAGCAGCATTTCTGGTAGCCATAACCTCCGCCAGAAGACTCGGGGAAATCCAAGCTATTTCCATCAGAGAACCATATTTCAGAGTTCTAGAAGATAGATTAGTCATCAGATTGGATCCAGGGTTCCTTCCGAAAGTGATGTCCACCTTCCATAGGAACCAAGAAATAGTACTGCCTTCCTTCTGTGATTCTCCAGCCAACAGCAAAGAGCGGTCCTTTCATTCCCTAGATGTGAGACGAGCGGTACTCAAATACCTTCAGGCTACTAAAGACCTAAGAAAATCAGACCGTCTTTTCCTCCAATTCTCTGGGAAGAATAAAGGCCAAAGAGTTTCCAGATCCACTCTAGCCAGATGGATCAGAGCTACTATTTCAACCTGTTATCAGATTCAGAACCTATCGAGTCCGTCCCTCATCAAAGCTCATTCTACGAGAGCCATGTCTTCTTCTCAAGCGGAACGTGCGGGAGCATCGTTGGAAGACATCTGCAAAGCAGCTACCTGGTCTAGCGCAAACACTTTTATCAGACACTACTGCCTAGATTTTTCTAGTTCGGCGGATCTGTCTTTTGGACGGAAGGTCCTTCAGGCAGTTGTCCGCCCCTAAATTGCTTTATTTCGTATATATCTCATTGTGGGGCCGTCGTGGTGATGATATGGAAAGCCGGAATTAGACTTACCGGTAATTCATTTTCCATGATATCACCACGACGGCAGGGTATTCCCTCCCATCTTCTTATCTTCTTGATATGAATTTAAATATCAGGAATAAAATTAAAAAAAAAAAAAAAAAAAAAAAAAATTTTCATGCACCACCGTTTGGCTCTGTTATTTGGTAAACACTGGTGTTTGGTGGTGGGGGTGCACTTTAACCTTCTCTGTTCCTGCCCCTACAGAGGTCAGGGGTCAATCTCATTGTGGGGCCGTCGTGGTGATATCATGGAAAATGAATTACCGGTAAGTCTAATTCCGGCTTTTTCCAAAGTTATGTTTTCAGTATTAAAACAAAAGAAACACTATATAAATGCAGTGTTGCTGTAATCGTACTGACCTAGAGAATGAAGGGCACAGGTCAGTTTGACCACATAGGAATGTGGCAAAACTGGATTTTTTCCACACCATTTTGAATTTTTTAAAGCTTCCCACAACAGTGCATACAATAGCAAATGGTGCCATTAAAAATACAACCTGCCCCACTAAAGTGACACACCAGATCTGCAAAAATAGGCTGCTAGGAAGGTAAAGGGGGTTTTCCAAGACTTTAGAACTGATGGCCTATCTTCTGTATAGGTCATCAGTATCTGATCTGTGGGGGTCCAACATCCAAGACACTCACCGATCAGCTGTTCGAGAAGGCACTGGTGCTCACAGTAGAGCCATAGCCTTCTGTCAGCTTTTCCTGGGCCAAGGGGCGACACGCAGCTCAGCCCCATAGAAGTCAATGAGGCTGAGCACGAGACCAAACACAGCTGTTATGCAATGTAGGTTGTGGTTCTTGGTAAGCACGGGGAAGGCTGCGGCACTCACAGGAGTGCTGGTGGCTTCTCAAACAGCTGATTGTCCTGGGTGTCGGGCCTCCACTTATCAGATACTGGATAGGTCATCAGTTCTAAAGTCTTGGAAAACCTTTTTAGTAACATAGTTTATAAGGCCGAAAAAAGACTTCTGTCCATCCAGTTCGCCCTGTTTTCCTACAAGTTGATCCAGAGGAAGGCAAAAAACCCCTGTGAGGTAGAAGCCAATTTTCCCCACTTTGGGGGAAAAAATTCCTTCCCAACTCCATGAATAAATTACAAGATATACTGAATCTTTCCCATAAAACTGTGTATCAGCTTGGGTACAGGGACTATGTACAGGAGACTAAAAGCAAGTTCACTTTAAAAAAAAAAATAAGTTCTGTGGCCTAGAACAGGTATCCATTAACTACATACTCCAAAATAATATTCCCCATCCTTAAAACTAATGTATGTAGGATATTATTCCTTGAAATAATCATCCTTTAATGGGGTTGCCTGGGCTTTTACAATTGACCTATCCTCAGGATAGGTCATCAGTATCAGATCGGTGGGGGTCCAACACCTGGCACCCCCATGATCAATTGTATGAGGAGATGGTGTGCGCACAGTGCGCACGTGCCGTCTCCCTTCTGTCCTCCTGTCTGCTATGCAATTCTGCCACATTCCTATGTGGTAAAAGTGACCTGTGCCCTTCATTCTCTGGGTCCGCTTTCTGTCCCCTGCTGCCGTCTATGGTCTTTGCATCAATAGTAAAAGGCTGGATGACCCCTTTCATCAGGAACAAATAATAGCACCACATACTACCAGCACATAGTGTCTAAATAATACCACCATACTGGTAGTAATATTGACCACATACTAGTAGATACTAGTTGTCACAGGTGGTCTGCTGGCCATATCATTAAATCCAATGACATCTTCTTTGGGGTCGTTCACTCTTTTTCAAATTCATCCAGCCAAGAATGGCTTTTCCTGACAATTGTAGAGCTGCAGCGGAGACAGCATTAGCGCCTCACTTCTGCTGCATATTCTCACCATGAATTGCAACACAAACTCTTAGCCTTTAACACTGCTATCCCAGTGCCCCATTACAATGCCTAGAGATCTTCCCAAAGCCCCCATTTGTGATCTGTTTCGGGATTTGGGCAAAGTTGAATGTCTGATCCCATCAGATGTGGCCTTGAAGCATAACTTGGATGCTAGCTTAGCCAGTACCTCATCTGAAGACAGCTGTTTAGGGGTGATTGATACCTTACATCTGGTGACATCAGATACTCCGCTTTCTTTTCTTTTTAGAAAAGGGGGCTAATTAGCATATATTTTTCACAGAATCCAGAGGAGCATAGTCTGGCCTATAGGACTCCTCATGCCTACCAGGCTCTCTCCATAAAGAGAAATAGTACCCCCAAATCATGACAAAGGCCTCTCACCTAGTTAAGCCAGTTCTCTCTGCTCTGATGAGGGGCAATCACCCTTAAACAACTGTCTGCAGACGAGATACTGGCTTAGCTATCATCCAAATTATGCTTCAAGGCCCGTTTAATGGGTTGATCATTGCTTTATAGGATAGCTACCTTACTTGTGGCATCAGAGGCTCTGCTTTCATTTCTTTTTGGAAAGGGAGCGAATTTGCATATTGTTACTACTAAGCTGTCACAAAGTTATGAGCTCTCATTGTTTGGAATAATGTGAATTGCCTTCTCATAACCTGCAGTTGCTGCTATATTCTGTCAGTGTTGTATTTGCTCGTTTTTCCACCTTCAACCTAGTTTTGATGCTGCCGGATAGTTTTGTGATTCTGAGATGCAATACACTTATTGCAAGGAAATAAAATTGATACATTTAGTAAAAAAAAAAAAAAAAAAAAAGCATACACAGCTTTTTCCATTTCTTTCTTTATCATGTCAATAAAAAAATCACTTTGTACAAGACCAGGACTTAACATCACCAGCCCAACACAATGCAGTTGTCATACACATTAGAAAAATTCTACTTATAAATATTTATAACTGTACATTTTATCATTATAATTGTCATCACCATTCCTCTCAAACTTTTGAAAAACAGCTGTTCAGGAAAAAATATCCTTATACTTAAATCTTTTATGGCACGCCACTGCACCATAATTTTGATACATACAAATTTTTTTCTATGCTTGCTAGTAAGCATTATCACTTTCTTTGTATGGAAGTTCAGTTTTACATCAAACACCCCCTCTCCCTCCCCCCCCATCCTTTGAAGGTGCAATTATCCAAAATACAAATATTCATAAAAAAGGCACAGGTAGTTGTGTACCGATACTTCAGTTCAGTGAGCCAATACAAGAAACTCCGTTTTATATTTTGCATATTTGTTAACACCAAATACATTATATAAAGAAATTTGAAAATTACAGAATTGAAAATCCATATGCTTCAATGCAGTGCATGTACCTCTGAAGGACTTACTGCTGGTATTTGTGTATTTTGGCTTGTCAACAATTTTGCACCTTAAATATAAGGGAGATAATGTTAGCAATATTACCCCATACTGTTTAACCTTTAACATTCTCTGGGAAAACCTGTCTGGGATTAATGTAACCCCAGTCCCTTTATTTTGTGAATTATATTTTATCTTTTTGTGAAACTTTTACATTTAAAATGTAAGTACATAGGCTAAAGTCTAAAAAGGTATAAACAGAATAAATGGGTGCAGTTCCGACACCTACAGAAGGATGCAGAGGTCTAAGATTTGATGGGTAGGAAACAAAATAACAAGCCATCAACCGTTATTTAGAAGAGTGAAAATGAGTACGAATGTGAATTATCTCTGAATGTAAACCTATTGCCATTATAAATGTAAAATACAGATGAAATTAACAGGCCTTTGAGGTGCCTGTAGTATCAGCATAAAGATCTAAATTATGTTATCGTAACTTTTGCAACCTGATGTCTCCCATACTGTTGATTGCAATGCTGAAATAATATCTGGTGGCTTGTATTTTTGTTGGTAATTTGGTGGCTCTTCAGCAGAACCTTACCGTATTTCTTTTACCCATTTCTCTTAATACTATAACAAGGTTCAAGGTCATTAATGTACTAGAAATTCATACCAGCTATGGAAACGGCTGATATCTAATTATTTTCATAAATCATAAATCTTTAGACCTTGAATTTGAGAACATTTCTCTAACTTTGAAAATAAGCTTTTTTTTTTTTTTTTTTTTTTTTCACGTAACTGGGGTGGGGGGAATCAAAATATTCAACTGGTTATAATATCCACAATAATATATATATATATATATATATATATATATATATATATATATATATATATATATATATATATATATTTTTTAGTACCTTTTTTAGTTTCACTACAAGTGAATACTTCTTTTGTTATGTAAGACTGCTTACAGCTTCCTTTTGCAATGTACACTTTTTTTTTCTTTTTCTCATCAGTTCTGCAAAGCCTTTGGGAGAGATTTATCAAACTGGTGTAAAGTAGAACTGGCATAGTTGCCCATAGCAACCAATCAGATTCCACCTTTCACAGCTCCTTTGGAAAATGAAAGGTGGAATCTGATTTAGTTAATATGGGCAACTAAGCCAGTTCTACTATATACCAGTTTGATAAATCTCCCTCTTTGTTTTTAAATTGACATGTTGGGCCATTGCTTGTACCATTATTTTCAAAAGAAAACAAAAGATATATCTTGTAAACGTGCACAAAATTCAGAGAACAATAATAGAGGAATGAAAGAGAAAAAAATGAACAAAGCAGTTTAGCGATAAATGGGAGAGTCGTACGACGCAAAAAGTCGTTCTTTTGCTCCCACATTGTGCGTCTTGATTTGTTCTTTATTAGGCAGGAAACATCTGCTTGGAATATGACAATATGCCATACATATCGAAAGTAAGTCACAGACTTATTTCAAAACGAAGGTTTTCCACTTCCATCTGTAAAACAAAAGAAAGGAGAGAAATTAGTACATCTTTTTCACCAGTTATTTTGGAAAGTGAAAAGTTTGACACGGCGACTTTAACTAAAAGAATAGGTTTTGTTTTAGGTAGAATAGAGCTAAAGAAATTCTGATCTATAAAAGATAACTACAATATGTCGTAATCTATTTCATAAATATAACTTCAAAGGTTTGCACTAATAAGTTACCTTGCTGGAAGCCGTCTTGCAGCTCAATCTGGAGTTGATACAACTCATCATTAAAGTGGTCACATTGAATCTCTGAGGCACCTGCCTCAAGGTCTGTTTTGTAGGACATCAGTTCCTCTAAGAAGTTACATTCTTCTGGTGACAGATCAGTCGTCACGTTCGAAGTTATGGATGGAGATGCGGAGAGGTCCCCTCCTAGTTCATCCTCCTCCACAGGACTGCAAGGAGGCCTCATGGCGGCAAAAGGTGGAGAATCGGGGAAGTCCTTGAAAAGACTGCAAACCGGATGGCTACCTGTAGGGCCAGACTGTTCTTGACATGTCAAGAAAACAGAAAAGTCAATGCTCTTCCAGGATCGAGGAAAGTTAGGATCGATATCTGCATCTGGAAGACTGGCAGGGAGGGAAACACTTCGGCATGCCAGTCCATGGCCACTCAATACCACACTCTCAGAGCATGGAATATCTTTAGTAGCCACATTATTAAAGACATTGGCTAAAGAGCCAATCTGTTTCACTAAGAAGTCAATTTCATTCTTCTCTTGTTCTGAATACCTGAAGATTACTTGATTGATAGGTGATGTCTCTGGCGTGACTAACCCCTCAGGAAGCATTGGTAGGTCAACAAAGAGAGGACTTTGTATTTCTGGCACTGTCATTATTGTGCAGTCTCCTCCATCCCCAGGACTATCAGGGGTTGGTGGCAGCTTCTCATAGAGGGAACTACAGTAGGAGTAATACAGTTCAGGAGTTAGGGTAGTACTGTCCTGTTCAGATGTCTGTGGGGCACTCTCTGAAGCCCCAAAGAGGAAAGTACAGTTTTGGTGTGGAGTGTATGGAGGAGTGCAAGTAAAATCTTTGGGTGGTACAGTCCCAGCATTATCTCTTCTGAAACTCTGATCATACGAAGTTGGTTGGTAAAGTGAAAATAGAGACTGATTTTCTAATTGTCCCTCTGTTGCAACAGAATCTTCCATAACTGTCGTGGTATTCTGACACAAGATGGGATCTTCTGGACTGACGGGCACAGGCTCTGAAAACTCAAAGGACTGGCTGATGCTTGTAGGTGTGTTTGCAAGGGGTGTAAACACTTGATCCGGGCTGGACAGTTTGGTTGGGGAGAGGAGGTTCTCTTGGAGGGAAGGACCTCCAACTGGGAAAGAAAGTGGGGACTCCTCTGAAGTCAGTTGTTGTCTCAGGCACCAGGCTTCTGAGTCACTGGGGATAATAAAACCTTTGTTTTAGATAATGTATTTATTAGCATATGAAGTTATATAATTATATGTGTTCATGTGAGGAATGATATAGACAGATATAGAGAGTATACCAGGCCTGAAAATGAAAAAATGCATATGAGATGGTGTCTGTACAAAGGTGTGAGTTAATAAGCCCTTACCTTATTATATAGTTGTAAGATGTAATTGGGGCATCAGGGTTTTCCAGTAACATCAGGGAATACACCCATATCCACTGCTGGTCTCTTGTCTGCAGACGTAAAACCACTTCTGCTCTGCATTCACCAGATTCACTTACTGCAGAGGAAAAGAGTAGGAAATCAGAGGTTTTGCAAAATGTAATGTATTTCATTTTGAATTCTTTGTGTTCATTCGGATAATCTATCTTGTATGTATGCCCTTATGCACTTAATTTGTATGTTATTAACCAGAAAAATGTTTGTTTCCCTCACAATAGATATATTCACAATATAATATTGTCCCATGTATGGTGCCAATATTTAGTGCATGTTATTTAAACTTACATAGTTTGTAATGCTGGATAGACAATTGTGTCAGGTCCTCAGGGTGAATGAAATTGTACCATGACTTGCAGACCAAATCGTTTTTCTCCAAGCCCAAGTGCAGGAAGACGCTGCAAAAAGTGAATAAAAGGTTATTATGTGAAATAATGTATACATAAGTGCATCCTATGAGAGGGTTGTAGAGATGGATAGATGTACATATTCAATATTTACCTTTCTGAAACTTCCATAACAGAAAGATCCTTAGCGTGGCGACTCTCAAAGAAGTCCATCAGAAAATGGTTTTCAGTTACTCTGGGTTTTGGGTCAAGAGGAATGCAGAAAGCAGTGAAGACAGGATTAGATGACCAATAGGTTCCAGGTGGAGCCTGCTGAAACCTCCCCCTTATAAGAACCAACTTGTTTCCTGCACTCTGTCTTCGGGCTGTCTTTGAGGTATTGAACCTGCACCTGAACATTCTCTCTAGATCAAAATAATAAAAAATAGTATGGTAAGATTAGTAGTGCAATAGTATACTCAATAAAAAAACGAAATAATCCCAAAGTAGAATATACAACTTATACTATACACTTAATTGTTCCTTATGGGAAACGGGCATTTTGTTTATGCTGTATTGACATTATATTATTGTGAACACTTCCATAGTAAATGAAAATCTCAGAACATGAGCTAGCGAGAAAGTGCTTACTACCAGTGGTAGGAAAAGCATGAGATGCTTCAGACACTTACCACTATCTTGTGATGATGGGAGAGACAATTGATTCCTCATGACAAAGTGATCCGAGGGGTCAATTATGTCATAAATGCTGTCTCCTTGAGCAACCAAATCAACCTGTTTAAGTAAATTCAATGACATGATGAGACATAGATCCATTGTATTTCTTCAAAATAATTTACTCTATGGCTGATTTTTTGATACACAGATGTAGCAGAGTTATCACATATAGTTAATGGGTTATGACTGTGACTGTTAACTCTGCTGCATCTGTACCTCTTATGCAAGTCTATGCAAACAGTTAACGGTCATTCTTGGTGTGAATTATCATCACATCTAGTTAACGTGTTGTGACTGTTAAATCTGCTACACCTGTACCCTGTATAATGAATGTACAATGTATTCATGTAGGTATCTGCTTGAGAATATGAATATTGAAGTGTGTAATCTAGATCAATATTTTTGTACTAATCCTATGTCTGTGGCTTGTAATAACACAAAGCACAAAACATCATATCTCAGAAAACATTATTGTTCAGTGATCTTCTACTAACTTACCATTGAATGTCCAAGATGATCAGTAACATTTTCAGACAAATATATCAGTTTTCCTTCACTTGTGTAGGTTAGCAGAAAGCCAGGAAGGTTGTGTATGAAATCTTGTAAGTCTTGAGCAGAAAGTAGACCTTCCAAATCATTCATGTATTGACCTGCTGGGTAAACAGAAATAAGGAACATCTCAACATTTATTTGTTTTTATATATTCATTGTTATACTGTATATGTGAATTGGTTCTAACATTCAGGACCTTGGAGAGTGGTAAGTGCAGACTTCTGCGATAGAGCACCAAGGACAGCAGCAACATGACAGTACACTCTTATTTTCATAATGGTCATACCAATTACTATCCTATTTTGCTGCAGTGTATTAATCATATGAGTCAGGTTGTATGAACACAAGCAACAGGGAGAAAGATGCGGAGACAAGCAGAGTCTGATTTCTTAAGGACTGTCTCAGAAATGACAGAGTTTGCCTTGATTAAAGATTATTCTGAAAATAAGATAATAATTCGCATACTATATAAACACACCAAAATAATTGCTGCAATATTTCAGTAATATCTTACCTCTAGATAAGAAAACAGATTTTCTTGTGTAGATACAAGCAAGTGACATGATGTGCAGGTAAGATAGCCGTACTTTGTCTCCTTCAGAGATAGGAAGAAGGTCTTTCAAGTTTCGAATCTCTGCATTAATTTGATCCCTTCTGGCTTTTGATGCACCTTTCGTAGACCTATACATTTTAGATGGGGTCCCTGGGTTGCTGAGTAAGAATCAGTCCAGAGAGCCCCTTTCTTCTTTTCTTTTTTGGTCTTCGTTTTTTGGTAGTCTTTTCTTCCCGAATATTGTGGTATTCCTGTTCAGATTTCCTGATGCCTGTCTCTGGGTTCTGGTTTAAAGAACTGTTGCTCATGGATCTCTTTATATAGTAACTGAGGCGTGTGTGGGCAGGTGAGACGCAAGGAAAGGGGGGAGTAGAGTGGAGTTTATCATCAATGGGTTGCATGGTTAGGGAGCTGCCTTTCTCTGCTATTACAGGCGAGCGTCATCAACTCATACAGATGACGCTGAGCAACGAGAGAGAAGAGAAAGGAGGGGGCAGAATGGGGAAGGGGGGCTGGAGAGAGAGATTTCTGCAAAGAGCCAAATATCACATTCTGTACTTAATTTGGAGAGAAACTGCAGATAATATTGAAAATGCTACATTTCCATCAAATATCAAAACGCTTTAAATCTATAAGTAAAGGTTTTTAGAATCTCTGCATCTCATGTATCTTCATTATATGGACTCGGCATAATTCATACAGCGATTACTGAATTGCTTTGCTAGGCTGTACTATTGAACATATGGGGAGTACTACAGCTGTATTACCTACGTGCGTATTAAAACAAGAATAATCACTGAATCTGCTCAGAATGCCTTTCATATTGGGGGAGCTACAAGGTATTTCAACCATTTCAGCCTAAAAGTAATCATTGAAATCTAATGGCAATGAATGTAGACTGAGATGGAGATGCATGCCTATTGATTGAACTGCAGAATATTCTATTTTTTCTTCTCAAGAGTGATTAGTTCTCATTTAAATAACTCTCCTCGTGTTTCATCTTGCGCTTCAGCCACACATTCCATATTTGGTTATAAAAAAGCATATTTTCATAGGATATGATTAATTTAGCTGCGTTTTCAACCTCTGCATTTCCTCCAGCAGCTGTAAATAGGTATCTGATCCTGATTTTCCTGTCTTTCTTTATATTTGTCTCTATCTCCCTCACTCTTTCCCCTTTTATTGTTGAAAGAATAATTAGATGTAGGTTGAAGTGACGACACTGTTTTGTGAATGACGGCTGCTTCTTTGCATACTCTGTGTTTTATCCATATTTGGTAAGAGCTTAGTATACAGCAGTATTAACCGTATACTGGCTTGGCTTCCATAGAGCTGTGTTCTGAAATGCTTCAAAGCTGAGCTATTTTTATACTCCACAGCTTTGGTGTGTATCTTGTTGATAAACCGCTCACAGCTTCAAGGTTCAAGCTCAAGATAAGCAACTCTTGATATGGACCACAGCCATTGTGCTGTCCAATCCCGTTATATCTAGTGGGGTTTCCAAAATATCAGGTTGAAAAGGAAAAGAAAAGCAACTTAAAGGAGTGCAATGAATGTTTTAAGATAATTAAGCAGCTCTTCTATTATATTACTGGCCAAAGTATTTGAATCCTACCACCTACACCTTCATTTTTCCCTTGGTCAACCATTCTATAAATCTGTAGATCACAATCTAAGTTTATCAGGCCCTTTTACACTGTCCAATTGTCAAGTATATTATCGGGGCAAACGTTTGTATGAACACTCGTTCCTAATAATCTGCCCATGTAAAGGTTCCACTGATCACCCGATGAACAAGCAAAATGCTCTTTCAGTGAGTAATACAATAATTTGCGCAGACATCTAAATTATCGTTTCTGGGCAGCAGATCGTGCTGTCTAAAAACTGTAACTGATCCGCTGTTTATTTAATAAAGTGATATTTTGTGCCCACACATTTCTGTGCTTCTTTTGTTGTTATCACACAACTTTAATTGTCACTTAGTGATCCATTGCTTCACCTTGGAGAAAAAGTCCTTTTAATCCTTATGCAAATTAGTAGTTAAGTGCACCAAGGGCAGGCCCAAACTACTCTGTGAACCCTTACTACTCCTGCTTCCTCTGCTAGCCTACCTTTGTGCTTCCTGTCTAGAGACCACATATTCCATCCAGTTGGCATGATCAGCTTCCCTCTTATGCTAGTTATTTCAGATGTCTTCAACAAGAAGGAGGCTGAGACCTGTTGCTAGGAACAACTACACCATCTGGCCCTGTCTACCGATTGTCTCTGCCGATCACTCAGGCAGTGTCTGATTAGGTCGAGGATAACCTGGAAAGAGATTTCCAGGTTCTCTGCTTTCCAGGTTTCTCAGCTTTTAAGATGGATAATCCTATTAAAGCTCACAAAATATTTAATAATTGATATTTACTAGCTAACCAGTTGGGTAACAAACAAGTTTGTTGCAAACTTCACAAAGAGGAATCTACATGATGCACTTCTTGGCACTTCGTGCCTGACACTGAAGTTTTTCTACGCTTATTGCCAGCTTATTCCGAGTACAATTTGCATTATGCTGCAGTGCTGACTGCTGAGCAATTAGTATACATATGTTTTTCAGTGCATTATATCCATCTATGTTCAACCCGTTGCACTGTAGCAGAAGCATTTAATGGCACTAACGCCATCTGCTATTGCTGTAAAAGAGGCTTCATCAGTTTTCCTGCTCTCTGACAGGACAGGTGTCAGTTTCTTCTTAGTTAACCTGTTAAAGACAAAGCCCCATTTTCAAATTTGACATGTCAATTGTGACCTTAGCATCTGAGGCAGCTTTCCCCAGGAGCACTGCACTCCAGGGGCGAAAAACGGTTCTCCCTGGCAACAAATGGGGGAGCTGTTGGTTTTCTGTGGTATCATTGGTCTCATTGAAGGAACTAAGACTACCTGTGGCAGTGCTCAATGGGAACATAATGGAACTCCCATAGGTTGCAATGGTAAATCAGATGATCGCATGTTCAATTTCCTTAGGGTTTTTTTTTTTTTAAAGTTTCTAAAAATATTTAAAAACAAATTAAAAAATATAAATTCTAATTGCCCTGTTCCTATTACCGTTACCCAAAACACCTGTACTAGTATAACATAAATCTATTTCTTTTTTGTTGTCTAAGCTGTCTGAGGGCTTGTTTTTTGTGGAACATGGTATCATTTTTGGGATACATATGGTGTTTTGATTACTTTTTATTTAATTTTTGGGGAAGTGAGTTGGTCAGAAATTGCAATTCTGTCAGTGTTTTTATTTTTATTTTACATGGGGTTTGCCATGCAGTAAATATGATACAGGGCAGTTTCTAGGGAATTTTAACAAGAGGGCAAACATTAAAAAAGCGCCCCCCCCAATCAAATAACACTGACTTATGCACAGCCCCCCGCCACCCTGCACACTATGCTACAGGGGTATGACTACCAGCAGGGCCGATTCAGATCAGACCTTCAGACCCCATTATCAGACCTCAGACCCCCCCCTTATCAGCTTTTCAGACCCCCTTATCAGACCTCAGACCCCCTTATCAGCCCTTCAGACCCCTTATCAGACCCCCTTATCAGTCCTCAGACCCCCCTTATCAGTCCTCAGACCCCCCTTATCGGCCTTTCAGACCTCAGATCAGACCTTCAGACCCCCCATCGGCCCTTCAGACCCCCTTATTAGCCATTCAGACCCCCTTATTAGCCATCCATACCCCCTTATCAGACCTCAGATCAGACCTTCAGACCCCCTTATTAGCCATTCAGACCCCCTTATTAGCCATTCAGACCCCCTTATTAGCCATCCAGACCCCCTTATCAGACCTCAGATCAGACTTCAGACCCCCTTATTAGCCATCCAGACCCCCTTATCAGACCTTCAGACCCCCTTATTAGCCATTCAGACCCCCTTATTAGCCATCCAGACCCCCTTATCAGACCTCAGATCAGACCTTCAGACCCCCCATCGGCCCTTCAGACCCCCTTATTAGCCATTCAGACCCCCTTATTAGCCATCCAGACCCCCTTATCAGACCTTCAGACCCCCTTATTAGCCATCCAGACCCCCTTATCAGACCTCAGATCAGACCTTCAGACCCCCCCATCGGCCCTTCAGACCACCTTATTAGCCATCCAGACCCCCTTATCAGACCTCAGATCAGACCTAAAAAAAAATAAATTAACTTACCTCTTCTTCTCAGCCGCTCCTCTCCTCTTCTGGTGGTCTCCTGTTGTCTCCTCTTCACAGGGCCCGCGCTGCAGTCACCTGACCTTCTGCAGCGTCAGGTCAGAGAGCGCTCTATATGTCCTGACGCTGCAGGCAGCCAGGACACAGCAGCGCAGACCTGTGAGCCGGAGGAGGTAAGTAACCCAGCGCAGCTCAGCCTGTATGAAGATACAAGGCAGCGCAGCGCCCCCCTCTTCTTCCCAGACACCTGCGCCCCGTGCGGTCGCACCCCTCGCCCGCCTATAGAAACGGGCCTGATATGATACATAATTGAGATAAAATTTTTGCATTATGACATTATGTTTTAAAATAAACAATTAGTTATATTTTGCATTGTCATATACTAACATCTATAACGTTGTTATTTTTTTGCCAACATAACTATTTGATACACTGGCGATTTTGCAAGTTTTCCCACCTACAAGGAATGGAGAGGGCTGTAATTTTTATCGTAGGTACACTACAACTGTGAGAGCTATAATCTAAAAAAAAATCGCATTTTATGATTTTTAAATAATGAATTTGCTTTTTACTGCATGAAATACGTATTTGAGCACCTACCAACCAGCAAGAATTCTGGCTCTCACAGACCTGTTAGTTTTTCTTTAAGAAGCCCTTCTACTCTGCACACCTCTTCACCATGGCTAAGACCAAACAGTTGTCTAAGGACACCAGAGAAGAAATTGTACACCTGCAAAAGGCTGGACTACAGGGCAATAGGCAAGCAGCTTGGTGAGAAGGCAACAACTGTTGGTGCATTTATTAGAAAATGGAAGAAACTTAAAGGGAACCTGTCATCTCTGAAACACCCCCTGAACTAGAGTAAGCGTTGTATGCGATGCTGAATCCGAATATGTAAGTTTTATCTTCATACTCACTTCCATTCTGACGCTGTGCTCACACAAACCGGCAGTAAAATTCATTGAGAGGACTCTTCTTTGAGTCCTCTCCATTATATGAGTGAGCAACAGAGTCCACTGAGTGCATTTTACTGCAGGTTTGTGGGAGCACAGCGTCGGAATGGAAGTGAGTATGAAGATAAAACTTATATATTCGGATTCAGCATCATTTACACTATACACCGCTTACTCTAGCTCAGGGGGTGTTTCGGAGATGACAGGTTCCCTCTAAAGGGAACCTGTCAGCTCTGAAACACCCTCCAAACTAGAGTAAGCAGTGTATAGTGTAAGTGACATTGAGTCCGGTTATGTAATTTTTATCTTCATACTCACTTGCATTCTGACGCTGTGCTCTGACAAACCTGCAGTAAAATGCACTCACTGGACTCCGGTGCTCACTCATATAATGGAGAGGACTCAAAGAATAGTCCTCTGAATGCATTTTACTACTGGTTTGTGAGAGCACAGCGTCGGAATGGAAGTGAGTATGAAGATAAAACTTACATAATCGGATTCAGCACCACTTACACTATACATCTCTTACTCTAGGTCAGGGGGTGTTTCGGAGCCGACAGGTTCCCTTTAAGATGACTGTCAATCTTCCTCGGTCTGGGGCTCCATGCAAGATCTTGCCTGGTGGGGTAAGAGTGATTCTGAGAGAGGTCATGAATCAGCCCAGAGCTACACGGGAGGACCTGGTCAATGACCTGAAGAAAGCTGGAACCACAGTCTCAAAGTTTACCATTCGTAACACAATACGCTGTCATGGATTAAAATCCTGCAGGGCACGCAAGGTCCTCCTGCTCACGACAGTACATATCCAGGCCCTTTTGAAGTTCACCAGTGACCATCCGGATGATCCAGAGGAGGCATGGGAGAAGGTCATGTGGTCAGATGAGACCAATAGAACTTTTTGGTATCAACTCCACTTGCCATATTTGGAGGAAGAAGAAAGATGAGTATAACTCCAAGAACACAGTCACAACCATGAAGCACGGGGGTGAAAACATCATACTTTGGGGGTGCTTTTCTGAGATTTTGGCCAACAACCTCCTTCCCTCAGTAAGAGCATTGAAGATGGGTTGTGGCTGGGTCTTCCAGCATGGCAATGACCTAAAACACACAGCCAGGGCAATTAAGGAGTGGCTCTGTAAGAATCATTTCAAGGTCCTAGAGTGGCCTAGCCAGTCTCCAGACCTGAACCCAATCGAAAATCTTTGGAGGGAGGTGAAACTCAATGTAGCCCAGCGACAACCCTGAAACCTGAAAGATCTCTAGAAGATCTGTATGAAGGAGTGGGCCAAAATCCTTGCTGCAATGTGTACAAACTTGGTCAAGAACTACAGGAAATGGCTGATGATGTAATTGCAAACAAAGGTTTCCCTACCAAATATTAAGTTCTGTTTTTCTATTGTATCAAATACCTATTTTCTGCAATAAAACGCAAATGAATTATTTACATATAAATAATACAATGTGATTTTTGGGATTTTTTTTAGATTCTATCTCTCACATTTCAGGTGTACCTACTATAAAAATTACAGACCTGTCTATTCTTTGTAGGTGGAAACCTTGCAAAATCGACACTGTATCAAATACTTATGTTTCCCACCGTAGCTGTATGAGGGCTTATTTTCTTCAGGGCCATCTGTGATTTGTATTGGTATCATTTTAGGGTACATATGACTTTTTGATTACTTTTTATTTCCTTTTTTTTAATTGCAAAAATTGCAATTCTCTCAGTGTTTTATGGAGTTCACCAAGCTGTATATATAATAAAGAGGGACCCAGGAGTGTAATAATATTACAGGCTAATTTCTATAGAACACCTGTGGTGTCAAAATACTCAAACCACCCCTTGTAACATAACTTGAAGGGTGTAATTTCTAAAATGGGGTCACCTGTAGGGGTTTCCACTGTCCGGGTTTCTCAGGGGCTCTGCAAATGTGGTGTAACACCCAACCCAAAATCTGTGTCCGTGTTCTATAAGCCAAATAGTGCTCCTTTCCTCCTGAGACCTACCATGTGCTCAGAGAGCAAGAGCTTACGCCCACATTTATGGCCTTTCCTCACCCAGTAGAACCTGTTTATGAATTCAAGTAGTGTGGTGTGAGGCTCAGGTGTCACCAGCTAAGCACAAAGTATTGGGCACTGAAACGCTAAATCTATGGAAAAATTGCAATTTTCACTTTGCATGGATTGCTGTGCATTAATTTCTGCTTAATACCCATGGCATGAAAATACTCACTCCACCCCTTAATACCTTGATGAGCAAAGTTTCCAAAACTTTGTAACTTTTATTATTTCACTCTGGTACCTCTACAGTTGTGAGCTCAAGATGCGTTAATCACCACATTTGGCCTCAAATGTGCATGGTGCTCTTTTACTCCTAAGTTCTGTTGTTTGTTCAGGCAAAAGATTAGGGCTACATGTTGGATGTTTTAAAACCAGAAAGCTGCGCTTCATAATTAGAGGGCTTATATGTCTGTCACAACATACTGGGCACATAAAATAAATATCTGTATAAACACTGCAAGTTTCACTTTGCACAATATGCTGTGAATTCATTTTTGCAAAACACCTGTGGTGTTAAAATGCTCACCACACCTCTTAGTAAACTAGGCCTCAAATACACATGGTGAGCTTTCCTTTCTAAGCCCTGTGATGTGTCCATACAGCAGTTTATGACCACATCTGGGGCGCTGCCATATTTAGGAGAAAATGCATAACACAATATGGGGTGCTTTTTCTCCTGCTACCCCTTGTGTAAATGAAAGGTCTGGGGCTAAGGCAACATTTCATTGGGAAAACTAATTTTTATATTTTCACAGCCAGGTGTTTATTAATGTTATGAAATGTCAAAGAAGTCACTACACCTTTCCTTGAGGGGTGTAGTTTCCAAAATGGGTTCACTTTATGGGTGTTTCCACCGTAGGGGTACCTTAGGATCTTTTCAAATGTGACCTGGCATCTGAACACCATTCCAGCAAAATATGTCCTCCAAAAGACACATTGCACTTCTTCCCTCCTGAGCCCTGTGGTGTGCCCATACAGCAGTTTACGTCCACATATAGAGTATTCTTGTACTCAGGAGAAAAATGCACAATTTCTTATGCATTTTCTCCTATTACCCCCTGTGAAAATGAAAAATCTTGAGCTAAAGCAACATTTTATTAGAAAAAAATCGTTTTTTTTCATTTTCACAGCCAAGTGTTTCTAAATTTTATGAAATGCCTATTGGGTCAAAATACTCACTACAATCTTTAAAAAATTCCTTGAGCAGTGTAGTTTCCAAAATTGGGTCATTTTTAGGGGTTTCCACTATAGGGGTACCTCAAGTCTTTTCAAATGCAACATAGCATCTGAAAACCATTCTAGCAAAATCTGCCCTATGGCACTCTTTCTCTTCTGAGCCCTGCCATGGACCATACAGCAATTTATGACCATGTATTAGGTATTGCCTTATTCAGGATAAAATAGATAACAAATTTGGCAGATGAGGGGGATGTTACTTCAGGGAGAGCACTGCTGCAGCCGGACACTTCCTCTGCCAGTCAGGGGAATGTCAGCTCCAGTAAGCAGGGGGCCAGGAGAGCAGGGCAGGCCAGACAGGTGCTGGTAGTGGGCGACTCCATTATTAGGGGTACAGAGAGGGCAATCTGTCACAAAGACCGGGATCGTCGGATGGTGTGCTGCCTTCCAGGCGCTCGAGTTCGGCACATCGTGGATCGGGTTGACAGATTTCTGGGAGGGGCTGGAGAAGATCCAGCAGCCATGGTCCATATCGGTACCAATGACAAAGTTAGAGGTAGGGGGAGTGTCCTTAAAAATGATTTTAGGGATCTAGGGCATAAGCTTAGGGCAAGGACCTCCAAGGTAGTGTTTTCCGAAATACTGCCTGTACCACGAGCCACACAAGAAAGGCAGCGGGAGATTAGGGAGGTAAACAAGTGGCTCAAGAACTGGTGTAGGGAGGAGGGGTTTGGGTTCCTGGAGAACTGGGCCGACTTCTCTGTCGGCTACAGGCTCTACCGTAGGGATGGGCTGCACCTCAATGGGGAAGGGGCAGCTGTTTTGGGGGAGAAGATGGCTAGAAGGCTGGAGGAGTGTTTAAACTAGGGACTGGGGGGGAGGGTAACTACATAATAGGAGGGGAAGATAGTGCAGATAGAGACCTGGGGCAAGGTAATGGAACTGGGGGAGGAATGGAAGGAGGAACTAGAACAGATCAGAAGGAAAGGTGTAGGGTAAAAAATATACACCAACCTCTTAATTGTTTGTACACTAATGCCAGAAGCCTAGCTAATAAAACTGGTGAACTGGAATTAGTGATGTGTGAGGAGGACTATGACATAGTGGGAGTAACTGAGACATGGCTGTATGATAGCTATGACTGGGCAGTTAACGTACAGGGTTACAATCTTTTTAGAAAGGATCGTCAAAACCGGAGAGGGGGAAGGGGTCTGCCTTTATGTAAAGTCATGCCTAAAGCCCACACTCCGGGAAGATATAAATGAGGGACATGAAGATGTGGAGTCACTGTGGGTAGAAATAAATGGAGCCAAAAACAATAATAAAATACTACTAGGGGTTTATTATAAACCACCCAATATATCAGAGACCACAGAAAATCTACTTCTAAATGAAATAGACGAGGCGGCAAATCATAATGAGGTCGTTATTATGGGGGACTTCAACTACCCAGATATAGACTGGGAAACTGAAACCTGTACATCTCATAAAGGAAACAGGTTCTTGGAAATAACCAAAGACAATTACCTTTCCCAACTGGTTCAGGACCCCACTAGAGGGACGGCCATACTGGACTTAGTATTAACCAATAGACCTGACAGAACAACAGATGTGCAGGTCGGGGGACACCTGGGAAACTGTGACCATAATATAATAACCTTCCAATTGTCATTCAAAAGAGCGTTTCTTCAGGGAGGAACAAAAATACCAAACTTCAAAAAAGCAAAACTTAGCCAACTAAGAGAGGCCATAGGCCTAACTAACTGGGACAAAGTCCTCAAAAATAAAAATACAGCCACAAAATGGGATATTTTTAAAAGCATCCTAATATCTAATTGTGAGAGGTACATACCATATAGGAATAAAATAATAAGAAACAAGAAAAAACCAATGTGGATAAATAGAACTGTAAAGAAAGCAATAAATGACAAAAAGAAAGCATTTAAATCACTAAAACAGGAGGGGAGCGAGGAAGCATTGAAAAACTATAAGGAAAAAAATAGAATATGTAAAAGACACATAAAAACAGCCAAACTAGAGACCGAGAGATTAATCGCCAAAGAGAGTAAAACTAAGCCTAAAATGTTCTTCAATTATATAAATACTAAAAAGTATAAACCTGAAGGTGTGGGCCCCTTACAGAGTAATGAGGGGGGAGTAGCAGAGAGCGATGAGGAGAAAGCGAAGCTGCTAAATAACTTTTTCTCCACTGTATTCACTGAGGAAAATAAAATGTCAGATGAAATGCAGAGTATAAAAGTAAATTCCCCTTTAAAAGTGTCCTCTCTGACCCAGGAAGAGGTGCAGCAACGTCTTAAAAATATTAAAATAGACAAATCACCAGGACCGGATGGCATACACCCCCGTATCCTAAGAGAATTAAGTAATGTCATCGACAGACCCTTATTTCTGATATTTAAGGACTCTATACTGACGGGGAGTGTTCCACAGGATTGGCGCATAGCAAATGTGGTGCCAATATTCAAAAAGGGTTCAAAAACAGAGCCTGGAAACTATAGGCCGGTAAGTTTAACGTCTGTTGTGGGTAAACTGTTTGAAGGTTTTCTGAGAGATGATATCTTGGAGTACCTCAATGAAAATAAGCAAATAACTCCATATCAGCATGGCTTCATGAGGGATCGGTCATGTCAAACCAATTTAATCAGTTTCTATGAGGAGGTAAGTTCTAGACTTGACCGCGGCGACTCAATGGATGTCGTATACTTGGACTTCTCCAAAGCGTTTGACACTGTACCACATAAAAGGTTAGTATACAAAATGAGAATGCTTGGCCTGGGAGAAAATGTCTGTATGTGGGTAAGTAACTGGCTTAGTGATAGAAAACAGAGGGTGGTTATTAACGGTACATACTCAGATTGGGTCACTGTCACTAGTGGGGTACCACAGGGGTCTGTATTGGGTCCTATTCTCTTCAATATATTTATTAATGATCTTGTAGAAAGCTTGCACAGTAAAATATCAATTTTTGCAGATGACACTAAAACTGTGTAAAGTAGTTAACACAGAAGAGGACAGTGCACTGCTACAGCAGGATCTGGATAGACTGGAGGCTTGGGCAGAAAAGTGGCAGATGAGGTTTAACACTGACAAATGTAAGGTTATGCATATGGGAAGGAATAATGCAAGTCACCAGTACATACTAAATGGTAAAGCATTGGGTAACTCTGACATGGAAAAGGACCTAGGAATTTTAGTGAACAGCAAACTAAGCTGCAGAAACCAGTGTCAGACAGCTGCTGCCAAGGCCAATAAGATAATGGGTTGCATCAAAAGAGGCATAGATGCCCGTGATGAGAACATAGTCCTGCCACTTTACAAATCACTAGTCAGACCACATATGGAGTACTGTGTACAGTTCTGGGCTCCTGTGAACAAGGCAGACATAGCAGAGCTGGAGAGGGTTCAGAGGAGGGCAACTAAAGTAATAACTGGAATGGGTGGACTACAGTACCCAGAAAGATTATCAAAATTAGGGTTATTCACTTTAGAAAAAAGACGACTGAGGGGAGATCTAATAACTATGTATAAATATATCAAAGGTCAGTACAGAGATCTCTCCCATCATCTATTTATCCCGAGGACAGTGACCATGACGAGGGGACATCCTCTGCGTCTGGAGGAAAGAAGGTTTGTACATAAACATAGAAGAGGATTCTTTACGGTAAGAGCAGTGAGACTATGGAACTCTCTGCCTGAGGAGGTGGTGATGGTAAGTTCACTAAGAGAGTTCAAGAAGGGCCTGGATGTATTTCTGGAGGGTAATAATATTACAGGTTATAGTTACTAGAGAGGGGTCGTTGATCCAGGGAGTTATTCTGATTGCCTGACTGGAGTCGGGAAGGAATTTTTCCCCCTAAAGTGAGGAAAATTGGCTTCTACCTCACAGGGTTTTTTGCCTTCCCCTGGATCAACTTGTAGGAAAACAGGCTGGATCAACTTGTAGGAAAACAGGCTGAACTGGATGGACAGATGTCTTTTTTCGGCCTTATAAACTATGTTACTATGTTACTAAATTGTTGTGTGCTTCTTCTCTTGTTACTCCTTGTGAAAATGAAATATTTGGGGCTTATGCAACATTTTTTTGGAAGAAATTTTTCATTTTCACAGTCCAATGTCTGCACTGCCAAACATGACGAGCAGGCGCCATATTTATACATCGCTCCAGCGACGTACATGTATTGCATTATAGCACAAGCATTTTATGGAAATAATGCCATTGTTATACAAGTGAACTTAGACATATTATAACGTAGACAGAAATGTTACCGCTTGTCCTGAATTGTTATACTGTACATTGGTGTTGTGGGAAGGAGATTAATCCCATTACAAGTTTTCAGCTGCTGAAGAAACACATAGCAGTTTTGTGTTACAAAAACAGCCGCCTGCCAGAATTTTCTTTCCTCATTTGAACAGACAGCATTTCTTTTTTTTAAACCTCAAGTTTCTATTACATATTATTATTGCCAGCACAGCGCCTCAATAGCATTTTTCTGTGCTGAGCACTTGCATATTTTTCAGTGCATTACATCTGTCTGGTGTGTAGGTCGCATAACAAAATGGTTGGAAAATGGAAGGGTTCTAAAACAAGACTATTCATTAACCCCTTCAGGACCCTTCCATTTTTCACCTTAAGGACCAGGCCGTTTTTTGGAAATTTGACATGTCACTTTGTGGTAATAACTTTGGAACGCTTTTACTTATCCAAGCCATTCTGAAAACTGTTTTAACGCGACATATTGTGTTTCATGATAGTAGTAAATTTCAGTCAACATTTTTCATTTTTATTTTTTAAAAACTCCCAAATTTACAAAAATATTGGTAAATAAGAAACTTTCCAAATTTCAATTTCTCATTATACCTCATATAATAGTTATTACTTTACATTTCCCATATGTGTATAGATCATTTTGTGAATGCCATTTTATTTTTCGAAGTTTAGAAGCAAATCTTTAAATTTTTCAGAATTTCCAAAACCCACTTTTTAAAGGACCAGTTCAGCTATGAAGTCACTGTGGGGTTTACATAATAGAAACCACCCATAAATGACCCATCTCAGAAACTACACCTCTCAAGGTATTCAAAACTGATTTTACAAACTTTGTTAACCCTTCAGGTGTTCCACAAGAATTAAAGGAAAATGTAGATGAAATTTCAGAATTTCACTTTTTTGGCAAATTTTAATCCATTTTTTTCCAGTAACAAATCAATGGTTAACAGCCAAACAAAACTCAATATTTATTACCCTGATTCTGTAGTTTATAGAAACACCCCATTTGTGATTGTAAACTTCTGTATGGGCACACGGCAGGGCGCAGAAGGAAAGGAACGCCATATGGTTTTTGGAGGGCAGATTTTACTGTAGCCATATCACATTTGAAGACCCCCTGATGCACCCCTTGAGTAGAAACTCCATAAAAGAGACCCCATTTTGGAAACTATGGGATAAGGTGGCAGTTTTGTTGGTACTATTTTAGGGTACATATGATTTTTGGTTGCTCTATATTACACGTTTTGTGTCATAGGGTAACAAAAAAAGCTGTTTTGGCACAGCTTTTATATTTTGTTTTTTACAATGTTCATCTGACAGGTTAGATCGTGCTATTTTTTATAGAGCAGGTTGTTACGGACGTGACAATTAAAAAGGTGACTACTTTTTTTGGGTTGTTTCAGTTTTACATAAAGCATTTTTGAAAAAAAATATTTTTTTTGTGTCTCCATATTCTGAAAGCCATTTTTTATTTTGGGTGACTGTCTAATGTAGGGGCTCATTTTTTTTTTTAGGATGAGATGATGGTTTGATTGGTACTGTTTTAAGGTGCATATGACTTTTTGATCGCTTGGTATTACACTTTTTGTGATGTAAGGTGACAAAAAATGGCACCATTGACATTTTTTTTTATTTTTTTATGGTTTTCACCTGAGGTCATGTGATATTTTTATACAGCAGGTCATTACGGACGTGGCAATAACTAATTGGTATCCTTTTTTAATTTAAGTTTTTCACAATAAAAGCATTTTTGAAACAAAAAAAAAACATGTTTTGGTGTCTCCATATTCTGAGAGCAATATTTATTTTTTTGCCCAACTGTTTTAGTTTGGGAAGGGGTTTTTTTTTAACTGGAATTAGTATTAAAAATTCTATTACAGCCACAAAATGGGATATTTTTAAATGCATCCTAAAATCTAATTGCTTTTTTCTTGTTCTTTAACCTTTTATTCCCATAAGATATGTACCTCTCACAATGTGGATAAATAGACCTGAAAAGAAAGCCATAAATGACAAAAAGAAAGCATTTAAGTCTGTAAAACAGGAGGGTAGTGAGGAAGCATTGGAAAATTATAAGGAAAAAAATAAAATATGTATAAGACAAATAAAAGCAGCAGAACTAGAGACCAAGAGATTAATTGCCAAAGAGAGTAAAACTAACCCTAAAATGTTCTTCAATTACATAAATGGTAAAAAGTATAAATCTGAAGGTGTCAGACCTTTACAGAGTAATGAGGGGGGAGTTGCAAAGAGCGATGAGTAGAAAGCTACAAAATATTTTTTATCTCCACTGTATTTACTGAGGAAAATAAACGGTCAGATGAAATACAGGAAATACAGAGTGTAAAAGTAAATTCCCCATTAAAAGTGCCCTGTCTGGCCCAGGAAGAAGTACAGCGGCATCTTAAAAAGATTAAAATAGACAGGTCCAGATGGCATACACCCCCTGTATCCTAACAGAATTGAGTAATGTCATAGCCAGACCCTTATTTCTGATATTTAAGGACTCTATACTGACAGGGAGTGTTCCACAGTATTGGTGCATAGCAAATGTGGTGCCAAGATTCAAAAAGGGTCCAAAAACCGAGCCCGAGTCCAAACTTACTATAGGCTGGTAAGTTTAACGTCTGTCATGGGTAAACTGTTTGAAGGTTTTCTAAGAGATGCTATCTTAGAGTACCTCAATGAAAATTAGCAAATAACGTCATATCAGTGTGACTTCATGAGGGATCGGTCATGTCAAACTAATTTAATCAGTTTCTATGAGGAGGTAAGTTCTAGACTTGACCGTTGCGAATCAATGGATGTTGTATATCTGGACTTCTCCAAAGCATTTGACACTGTACCACATAAGAGGTTAGTATATAAAATGAGAATGCTTGGACTGGGGGAAAATGTGTGTATGTGGGTAAGTAACTGGCTCCGTGATAGAAAACAGAGGATGGTTATTAACAGTACACACTCAGATTCAGGGGAGCACCCAGGAATTTTTTTTATAGGGGGGGTCTGAAAAGTAAAAAATGCGACACGCATAGCTTGCTGTGCCGATTTTTTTTTTCGCCCCGCCCACTCCCTAAAGCACCTTGTAGAAGAGTGAATGCAAAAAAAAAAAAGGCCCCGCCCATTATTATAAGCCCCTCCCAAATATAATAGGCCACTCCCAACAAACACTGTACAGCTGAAATGATATTGTTGAGGCCTGGCTCTACTCATTATACGGAGAGGGGAGGGCGTGTCCTGGCTGCATTGCCTGATTCACATTATACAATAAACAACAGCAGGCTACATACAGCCAGGAAGCTCCTCCGCTCTCCTCCCTCCCCAGATCCTGTGTAAGGCCTGTGGTCCCCCTCCACCCACCATCTGCCACCCGCCTGTGGCCGGCTACCCCCCTTGGTTATCCTCACCCAGTTCTGAATCCTCCTTCTGCAAATGGCAGGGGGAGGAGCCAGAGCATCTCCTCTCCTACATAGTGCCACATACCTCTTACATCCAGTGATGTCACCTCTGATGTAGACATTCTCTTTCCTCATCTTCTCTATTCGGACCAGACCGCCATGATGATTTTTTTAGCCATCTCTCGTCTCTGCAGAGATTGACAAACAGACATTAGTTTCCCACATTTCCATCATCTTCGCATCTTCTGAACACCTCATCCTGCCACCCCCAATACTGTGCCCGCTGTGCTCCCCCATACTATACTGCAGAAACTGTCCCCTGAAAAATACTACTACCACACAAATGGTGCCCCCTTCAATAATTATTGGCACACAGTGCTCTAAAAAATAACTGCACCCAGACAGTAATAGTATAAAGATAATGTCCCCCAAAAATAATTGTGCGAAGCTGATACTATGCCAGGGTCCCCCCCCCCCCCCCAAAGTAACAGTCCTCCCCAAAATCCCACCAATAGGAATAATTCTCTGCCAGAGCACACATAATAGTAATAATGTCCCCATGGTGCCCATACTAGTAATCATGTTCCCCATAGCCCCCCAGTAGTAGGAAAGCTCACCATAATACCCCTGCTTAGTTGAGTTAGTTGCCCGCAGTTGAGCTAATGTCACCATAATGTATACCAGTATAAAATACCCTTATATAGTGCCCCAAAAATGCCCATATAGTGCTCCTCTCCCCCATAGTGTCCCCCATAGTGTCCCCCATAATATGCCAGTAAAAAATGTCCCTTCTTACTGCCCCCAGCACATGCCCCTATAGTGTTCCTCTACCCCATAATGTGCCAGTAAAAATTGCCCCCTTAGTGCAAGATGCCATAGTGACCCCTATAATGTGCCAGTAAAAAGAAAATGCCCCTTTAGCTCCACCAGATGCCCCTAAATGATGCCCCTATAGTGCCCCCTATTGTGCCATTAAAAAATATGCCCCTTTAGAGCCACCAGATGCCCCCAAATGATGCTCCTATAGTGCCGCTCTCCCCTATAGTGCCCCCTATTTTTGGCAGTAAAAAAATGCCCCTTTAGAGCCACATGATGCCCCTATACTGTCACTCAACCCTATAGCGCCCCTATTGTGCCAGTAAAAAAAATGCCCCTTTAGAGTCACCAGATGCCCCCATAGTGCACCCCCCCCAAAAAAAAGTGATAAATTGCCAGGTGCCCCCTAAATGTAGCATCTATTAAGATCTATTAAAAACAAAAAAAAAACACTAATACTTACCTCCATCAGCAGCGATGCGATGCAGGCCTCTTCTGGCCTGTATCCCTGCTGTGTTCTGCTCAGGCGGTGCAATGATAATGATGTCATCTTGCCGTCTGAGCCGGCCTCTGATAGGCCGCAGGCATTAGTCCCTGCGGCCTATCAGAAGAACAGGGAAGGGAGACGCCTCTCCCTCCCCTGCCGCAGCACAGCCATCTGTATACAGATGAATATTGAGATGAGCGCTCCCGTTTGACTCTCACGCAGCTGGACTCCCCCCCCCCCCCATTCTACAGAAATTTCCCAGTTGCGCCTAAGCGCGCCTATTTTCCTTTTTACCCCCTTCTCAGGTTATTTGGGAGCCTCTTTTTCCAAAAAGGTTCTCTATTTGCTGCTATTTTCTATTATCCATGTGGATTACACATTACCTGGATTACAATTTTTCCTCACATGAATTACAATTGAATTTTGGAATACAGTATGTGTTCCAGACAGACTGTTTTATCATGCCAACTAGGATCCATAAGGAGAGACTCAAACGTATATCTGAGCCTTTTATGCTTGCAAATGTGAAATTGATTGCACTAAAATGTTTGCATACTTATGTCTTTGCTGTATTTTAGCTACACTGTTTTTAATGGTTCAGCACTTTAGCCCATTGTGTGTATTCTTTTTCTGGTACTGTAATGTGTCCTATTATGCACTTATTGTACTGTGTTTTTAGTAAATTCACTTATTGATAGCTAGCATCAGTGAGCACCTTATTTTTAAAGTTCATATGGACTGCCTCTAAAGATTTTCTGCCGCGGCTTAGCCTCGTGCGTATGACGCAATCGTGCGTCAATAGTATGCTGATGATTCGTGCGCACGCGCTTAGGTATTGCGTACTTTTAACTACGCTGACGGTACGTGAATTTGGGCAGGAATGTTCGCAAAAAACGTGTATTTTTTTTAACGTAGATTTGACGAATAAGTTAGTTTCAAATTCGGCAAATGTTCGGCGAAACAAATTTTGAATGATTCGCTCATCTCTAATCGTTGATCCATGGAGTAATTTTGATTGCCTGATTGAAGTCAGGAAGGAATGTTTTTCCCTAAAGTGGGGAAAATTGGCTTCTACCTCACAGGTGTTTTTTGCCTGGATGGACAGATGTCTTTTTGCAGCCTTATAAACTGTGTTACTATGTTATTTGATACTTAATTTTTCTTTATTATGAAAAACGTTTTTTTTTTTTTTACTTTTATATTTTTGTCCCACTATGGAACTTCAACTTCTGGGGGTCTGATCCTTTCTGCAATGCATTACAATACATCATGTATTGTAATGCATTGACTGTCAGCTTATATGCTGACAGCCTGCCTGTGAGACCCAGCCTAAGGAGCTGGATCTCAGACTTCCATAGAAGGCAAGCCCCGATGCCTATGGAAGGCATCGGGCTGTCTTCTCTGCAATCATGTCCTTGTCATTGCAGCATGGCGACCCGATGGAGATTTGGAGGGCACCCGTACCCTCCACAAACCCTCTGCATGCCGCGGTCAGCTTTGACTGGGCCCCTGTTGTTGCATATCAGGCCCCGGCTGCATACGCTGGCATTGGTGAAAACACAGATGCGGCGTATGCAGCATGGGCCCAACTGTCAGTGACTGCCGGGTCCATGCCACTGATTGGGCGGGCACAGCTCCTGCACCTGTCTGCCCCATTGTACATGTACGGCGCTGGTCTTTAAGTCACATCCACCAGCACCATAAATGTACAGCGCGTGTCCTTAAGGGGCTAAAGAATACTTTCCCTAATTGTTTAACAGGAAACCATCTTTGCACCACTGGGCATCTCAAAAATATAAATCTGTATGCTGGACTAACATGAGTTTCTTTAGTAAGAATCGTATTTGCTTCTGAACTTCCTAAATGCTCAGTCTCTTATGTAGTTTCTTGATCTTGACTTTAGAATTCTCCTGTTCTCAAAGTCATCGTTTCAGTAAAGGCAGTGGCATCAGCCCATTCCAATTAAAGTATTTTCCCAACTCTCACAAGTATTAAAGTAAATTCTCTGTTTACTGGTACTCTGTACACCAGACTGCATGGCGTTTCACACCAGGATATAACTTGCCTGGTTTTCAGCCGCTCTTACTAAAAGTCCAGGCTTTGTGACTTTGTGTAGCACAGTCCTTTCTCCGTGTTGATGTATGAGGGGTTTGCAGGTGTAATCAGAATGCTAAATGCAGGTTTCAGAGCCTCCCTTCAGTGGTTGTAGGACAGTCCACAACCTTGTGTGTTGGAGGAGCTATGACACTCATTATAAGGTGGCCCTACTGGTTGGTTGATGTACTATAGGAGGTCTTGGACAGATTATTGCCTTTGTGATCCACACCCAGACAACAGTAGTGTGAGCAGCAGGGCACTGTTCAGTATGGCAGACAAGTCTTTTCTTGTTGGGTGGCAGCTAGGCCACCAAAAGGTGTGTTTTACCACATCAGGTGTTGCTAACTTGGGCTGCCCCTGGGCACTGCTGAGGTTGTCAGTCCTGGCTCTGCTAAACATCTGATGCATTTAGGGAAGAATTGAAAACAAACTTGAACAGTTCCACATATTCTAGCAGGAATAGTGTTTCAAAATGATTTTAGCTTGGGATTAACTCAGTCCATGGGTCAGTCCAACTTTCAAAAATAACTCCGTCTATGAAAATTTGAGCTGTTAATGGAGTGAAGTATATACATTTAAAAAAAAAAAACAAAAAAAACTTCCTTGTGTCATTTAATTCCCTCCACCCCCGCATCAGATGGATTAAACATAAACAAATGTCCTATTATGACTTTTGTTGGCATAACACTGCTTATTCAGAAATCTGCTAATAATGTATACCCAATGTTGTATATTGGTTCATACTTCATATCCTTAAAAGTTAAGGGAGATGCAGAAGGAGTTGTCTTAGTGTCCTGTGTTGTCCCACCTAAGTCCACCCCTCCTGGTTGGGCTGTGTGATCCTCCTTTTACCAGTCACTGTCTCCTTAGCACTGTATGCGCTCAGGCCAACGGTCCACATATATTAAGAAACAAACATAACATTCAACATATAAATGAACATACAAACAGCTCATGTCATACACACATTTGAGTTGATACAAATCCCTTGGAGCTCCAATAAAAACAAAACACCCATGCACATTCCATAACACATAAAACATTATACAAATGTAAGTGGTTCCTGTCCACACTCAGTGCCTCAATATAAGTATTCACTGTTTCTATGCTGTTAATATGCCTTTCGGTTAGTATGCGCACACACACTTTACTTGCTTTCATACAAGTACCCAGCTTTCCTGTAACTCAACAACCCATTCACACACAGTTATTCTTAGCCACACCCAGAATAGCTAATAATGCACATTCTTATTATCTTCTCCGCTACAAACAGAAATTTATACAGACAGATGCAAATCCAATTATTCAAGACAAAACACTAAAAAGTACAACAGAATAACAAAATCAATACAATGCCTTTTGGACTTAATCATTATATAAGGGATATCCCATATTATATATAGTTATCTGTAAAATCAATTATTTAAAAAGGACCTGTCACCACTCCTGACATACCTGTTTTAATAAATACATGCATTCTTCATATAATAACAATTCAGGAGCATCTGGTCTTACGAATTTATGTTGTGCCATTTCTTTATTGTTTCTACTAGAAGTTATGAATGAACTGCTAGCAGTAAGGGTACAGAGGGGTGATGATAACCAGTTGGGGTGTGTGTACCTGCATAGTCTGACAAGGGCAGCACTGATTGGATAGAGTGAGACTGTGCAGGGACACATCCCAGCTGGTTACCACCCCTCTGTACCCTTACTGCAGACTGCTAGCATTTCATTCATATCTTATAGTTGAAATAACACAGGAATGGTACAACACAGAGCCATAAGAATAGATACTACAGAATTGTTATTACATGGGGAATGCATGTTGCTATTAAAACCTGTATGTCAGGAGTGGTGACAATTCCTTTCTAAGTACACATATTAAAGTACAGTTTTCCTGTTTTTTCCTCTACACATGTTACACACCTGAGGATAGGCCATCAATATCAAAATCCTGGAAAACTCTTTTAACCCTCTAATACTCTTTAACTACATGAATATATTTATATTTTTCTCAGTCTCTAGTGCAAGTCATGGATCTCTTACATTAGGGCAATGAAATTTATTTCACAGATACATTCTCATGATGTTTCCTAAACATCAGGGCAGTCCTCCTTATTAACTATTGGATGACCTCCAATATCTTAAACATCTTAAACTCTCAACTGCCCAAGTTCCTGTAGACTATAAGACTATGTCAATGATTATATATATATATATATATATATATATATATATATATATATACATATATATATACAGTGCCTTGTGAAAGTATTTGGCCCCCTGGAACTTTTCAACCTTTTGCCACATTTTAGGCTTCAAACAAAAAGATATAACATTTTAAATTTTTGTGAAGAATCAACAACAAGTGGGTCACAATTGTGAAGTTGAGCGAAATTTATTGGATCATTTAAACTTTTTTTGTAATAATAAAACTGAAAAGTTGGGGTGTGCAAAATTATTCGGCCCCCTTGCATTAATACTTTGTTGCGCCACCTTTTGCTGCGATTACAGCTACAAGTCGCTTGGGGTATGTCTCTATCAGTTTTGCACATCTAGAGACTGAAATTCTTGCCCATTCTTCCTTGCAAAACAGCTCGAGCTCTTTGAGGTTGGATGGAGAGCGTTTGTGAACAGCAGTTTTCAGCTCTTTCCACATATTCTCAATTGGATTCAGGTCACGTCAGGCCATTCTAAGACCTGGATATGTTTATTTTGTAACCATTCCATTGTAGATTTTGCTTTATGTTTGGGATCATTGTCATGTTGGAAGATAAATCTCCGTCCTAGTCTCAGGTCTTTTGCAGACTCCAACATGTTTTCATCCAGAATGGTCCTGTGTTTGGCTCCATCCATCATCCCATCAATTTTAACCCTCTTCCCTGTCCCTGCTGATGAAAAGCAGGCCCAAACCATGATGCTGCCACCACCATGTTTGACAGTGGGGATGGTGTGTTGACGATGATGAGCTGTGTTGCTTTTATGCCAAACATATCATTTTGCATTGTTTCCAAAAAGTTGGATTTTGGTTTCATCTGACCAGAGCACCTTCTTCCACATGTTTGGTGTGTCTCCCAGGTGGCTTGTGGCAAACTGTAAGCGAGACTTTTTATGGATATCTTTGAGAAATGGCTTTCTTCTTGCCACTCTTCCATAAAGGCCAGATTTGTGAAGTGTTCAACTGATTGTTGTCCTATGGACCGACTCTCCCATCTCAGCTGTAGATCTCTGCAGTTCTTCCAGAGTGATCATGGGCCTCTTGGCTGCATCTCTGATCAGTCTTCTCCTTTTTAAAGATGAAAGTTTAGAGGGACGGCCGGGTCTTGGTAGATTTGCAGTGGTCTGATACTCCTTCCATTTCAATATGATCGCTTGCACAGTGCTCATTGGGATGTTTAAAGCTTGGGAAATCTTTTGGTATCCAAATCCGGCTTTAAACTTCTCCACAACAGTATAATGGACCTGCCTGGTGTGTTCCTTGGTCTTCATGATGCTCTCTGTGCTTTAAACAGAACCCTGAGACTATCACAGAGCAGGTGCATTTATACGGAGACTTGATTACACACAGGTGGATTCTATTTACCTTCATCAGTCATTTAGGACAACATTGGATCATTCAGAGATCCTCAATGAACTTCTGGAGTGAGTTTTCTGAACTGAAAGTAAATGGGCCGAATAATTTTGCACGCCCCACTTTTCAGTTTTATTATTACAAAAAAAGTTTAAATGATCCAATAAATTTCGTTCCACTTCACAATTGTGACCCACTTGTTGATTCTTCACCAAAAATTTTAAATGTTATATCTTTTTGTTTGAAGCCTGAAATGTGGCAAAAGGTTGAAAAGTTCCAGGGGGCCGAATACTTTCGCAAGGCACTGTATGTATGTGTGTGTGTGTGTGTATGTGTGTATATATATATATATATATATATATATATATATATATATATATAAATATATAATTTAGCCACTTGTAGAGATCCCATGTGGCAGCTTAAACTGTCACCCTTCTTTTGTCTAATGTATGCCCAGAGTCCATTCAATAGCCTGCCAAACCATACCAACTCTTTATATCATCTCATAAACAATAAGCGTATTATTTGTCCAAACCCCACATCTGGTGCCAAATGTATTATCGTGAGATCAGAAGTTCAGGAAAAAATAGACAAAGAGTTTACTAAACTATGATAAAAGATATATACAAAGACTAAGATTAAGTAAAGTAACAGTCACTAAGAGTAGGAAACTAAATGGCCAGCTCCATCAACCTGTGCCTAACATGGCACTCGACCGACACCCACATAGATGCCCAAAGAGAGGTGATGGTAGCAAGACATCTTACCCTGATGATGTCTTCAATGGAGCTGAGCTCTCTGATCCAAAACTAAGTATTTTCTACTCTCCTGCCCCCTCTTAGCCCCACCTAAATGTTAGTGTGTGTGTGTATAGTTACCTCATGTTGTAGAAATGCGGTCAGGTATAGACATGACTAAACAGTTATATGAAGTTATAGTAATATATGAAGAAGGACCAATTAAAACCCTTGCTATACAGAGTCTGAAACTGTGCGTTGGAGCCAGGGGTTGCTGTATTCGCATTTGGCATCTGAGGGGTTAAATGTCCACGATTGGCATTACCGCTGATCACAGACATTACCCCCCAGGCCTCTGCTATTTAAACGGAAAGGGTTAATCAGAATATCATATAGCTTGATTTATAATTTGCTCTGAATTTCGTAGGAGGGTTTTGAAGTAAAGTCTGCAACCCAACTGGATAGTGGGAGTAATAGAGCTCCATCTGCTTTTATATAAGTAGAAGGGAGTATGTCAACCACTGTACTAATAGTTTTCTAAATGTTCTGGGTTCATTTCAACTATGAACTCCCACGAAAAACAAGTGTATATACTGTGTGTGTGAATATATATACAGTACAGACCAAAAGTTTGGACACACCTTCTCATTCTCATTCGTTTTCTGTATTTTCATGACTGAAAATTGTAGATTCACACTGAAGGCATCAAAACTATGAATTAACACATGTGGAATTATATACTTAACAAAAAAGTGTGAAACAACTGTAAATATGTCTTATATTCTAGGATCTTCAAAGTAGCCACCTTTTGCTTTGATTACTGCTTTGCACACTCTTGGCATTCTCTTGATAAGCTTCAAGAGGTAGTCACCTGAAATGGTATTCCAACAGCCTTGAAGGAGTTCCCAGAGATGCTTAGCACTTGTTGGCCCTTTTGCCGTCACTCTGCGGTCCAGCTCACCCCAAACCAACTTGATTGGGTTCAGGTCTGGTGACTGTGGAGGCCAGGTCATCTGGCGTAGCACCCCATCACTCTCCTTCTTGGTCAAATAGCCCTTACACAGCCTGGAGGTGTGTTTGGGGTCATTGTCCTGTTGATAAATAAATGATGGTCCAACTAAACGCAAACCGGATGGAATAGCATACCGCTGCAAGATGCTGTGGTAGCCATGCTGGTTCAGTATGCCTTCAATTTTGAATAAATCCCCAACAGTGTCACCAGCAAAGCACCCCCACACCATCACACCTCCTCCTCTATGCTTCACGGTGGGAACCAGGCATGTAGAGTCCATCCGTTCACCTTTTCTGCATCACACAGACACGGTGGTTGGAACCAAAGATCTCAAATTTGGACTCATCAGACCAAAGCACAGATTTCCACTGGTCTAATGTCCATTCCTTGTGTTCTTTAGCCCAAACAAGTCTCTTATGCTTGTTGCCTGTCTTTAGCAGTGGTTTCCTAGCAGCTATTTTACCATGAAGACCTGCTGCACACAGTCTCCTCTTAACAGTTGTTGTAGAGATGTGTCTGCTGCTAGAACTCTGTGTGGCATTGACCTGGTCTCTAATCTGAGCCGCTGTTAACCTGCGATTTCTGAGGTTGGTGACTCAGATGAACTTATCCTCCGCAGCAGAGGTGACTCTTGGTCTTCCTTTCCTGGGGCGGGCCTCATGTAAGCCTGTTTCTTTGTAGCGCTTGATGGTTTTTACGACTGCACTTTCAAAGTTTTCCCAATTTTTCGGACTGACTGACCTTTATTTCTTAAAGTAATGATGGCCACTCGTTTTTCTTTACTTAGCTGCTTTTTTCTTGCCATAATACAAATTCTAACAGTCTATTCAGTAGGACTATCAGCTGTATATCCACCTGACTTCTGCCCAGCACACCTCATGGTCCCAACCCCATTTATAAGGCAAGAAATCCCACTTATTAAACCTGACAGGGAACACCTGTGAAGTGAAAACCATTTCAGGTGACTAACTCTTAAAGCTCATCAAGAGAATGCCAAGAGTGTGCAAAGCAGTAATCAAAGCAAAAGGTGGCTACTTTGAAAAACCTAGAATATAAGACATATTTTCAGTTGTTTCACACTTTTTTGTTAAGTTTATAATTCCACATGTGTTAATTCATAGTTTTGATGCCTTCAGTGTGAATCTAAAATTTTCATAGTCATGAAAATACAGAAAACTCTTCAAATGAGAAGGTGTGATGCAAATATTAATTTTTACAAAGTCTACTGCTTCAGTTTTTATAATGGCAATTTGCATATACTCCAGAATGTTATAAAGAGTGATCAGCTTAACAGCAATTACTTGCAAAGTCAATATTTGCCTAGAAAATGAACTTTATCCCCCAAAACACATTTCAACATCATTGCAGCCCTGCCTTAAAAGGACCAGCTAACATTGTTTCAGTGATTGCTCCATTAACACAGGTGTGGGTGTTTGATGAGGACAGGGCTGGAGATCAATCTGTCATGATTAAGTAAGAATGACACCACTGGACACTTTAAAAGGAGGCTGGTGCTTGGCATCATTGTTTCTCTTCTGTTAACCATGGTTATCTCTAAAGAAACACGTGCAGTCATCATTGCACTGCACAAAAATAGCCTAACAGGGAAGAGTATCGCAGCTAGAAAGATTGCACCTCAGTCAACAATCTATCACATCATCAAGAACTTCAAGGAGAGAGGTTCCATTGTTGCCAAAAAGGCTCCAGGGCGCCCAAGAAAGACCAGCAAGCGCCAGGACCGTCTCTTAAAAGTGTTTCAGCTGCGGGATCGGGCTACCAGCAGTGCAGAGCTTGCTCAGGAATGGCAGCAGGCAGGTGTGAGTGCATCTGCACGCACTGTGAGGCGGAGACTCTTGGAGCAAGGCCTGGTCTCAAGGAGGGCAGCAAAGAAGCCACTTCTCTCCAGAAAAAACATCAGGGACAGACTGATATTCTGCAAAAGGTACAGGAAGTGGACTGCTGAGGACTGGGGTAAAGTAATTTTCTCTGATGAATCCCCTTTTCGATTGTTTGGGACATCTGGAAAACAGCTTATTCGAAGAAGACGAGGTGAGCGCTACCACCAGTCTTGTCTCATGCCAACTGTAAAGCATCCGGAAACCATTCATGTGTGGGGTTGCTTCTCAGCCAAGGGAATCGGCTCTCTCACAGTCTTGCCTAAAAACACAGCCATGAATAAAGAATGGTACCAGAATGTCCTCCGAGAGCAACTTCTCCCAACCGTCCAAGAGCAGTTTGGCGATCAACAATGCCTTTTCCAGCATGATGGAGCACCTTGCCATAAAGCAAAGGTGATAACTAAATGGCTCAGGGAACGAAACATAGAGATTTTGGGTCCATGGCCTGGAAACTCCCCAGATCTTAATCCCATTGAGAACTTGTGGTCAATCATCAAGAGACGGGTGGACAAACAAAAACCTACAAATTCTGACAAAATGCAAGCATTGATTGTGCAAGAATGGACTATCAGTCAGGATTTGGTCCAGAAGTTGATTGAGAGCATGCCAGGGAGAATTGCAGAGGTCCTGAAGAAGGGTCAACACTGCAAATATTGACTTGCTGCATTAACTCATTCTAACTGTCAATATAAGCTTGTTACTCATAATATGATTGCAATTATATTTCTGTATGTGATAAAAACATCTGACAAACACACATAAAAACCAGAGGGCAGCAGATCATGTGAAAATATAATATTTGTGTCATTCTAAAAATTTTTGGCCATGACTGTGTATATGTGTATATATATATATATTTATATATATATATATATATATATATATATATATATATATATATATATATATACACACACACACAGTATGTTCCTTACTGCAAGTAAAATTTGTGATCTGTAATGAGGAGGCGTCTTAATTAGTGAGATGACACACCAAGGAGTTGAGTAATTCATGTCTGAATAACAACAGAAAGGACAACCAGACTGGAAGCTGATTTCAGAACATATTCATTGCTTTCTAGAAACTGTTTACAAGAGATTCTAGCCTTAAAGATTAATTAGAGATATGTAGATCTGTGAATAACAAAGATGGAAAATCTGGATTATTAAATGGTCAAATAACAAATACAGCAGGAATGGAATGAAGGGTCAATATCGTGAAGGGCATGAGCCAGTGCCCTCAGGAACAGCAAGCACTAAAGGAAAAAAACAGAACATAAATATCATTATTTTATGTCATTGTTGACAAGTAGGAATAAGAGTAGCTTCTCACGACTCCCAGTAGCCATTTTAGAGAGAATACACATGTAAAATTGATGGAAATGGAAACACCCAGATTAATACATGTAAACTAATGCAAATGGTTCATACTAACTGTTTTAACTTAGCTTTGCAGCAATATAAAAATGGTTACTCAGCTTATTGCTGCATATGGGACTTCACAACCTGCAAAGCATTTATTAGCCAATAAGAAATACGCCCATTTAAGGGAGATGTTTTAGTGCTGTTTCTGGAACACAAAGTTTTTTTTTTTTTTTTTTTTTTTTTATAACACTGGTCCAGTCCTAGATCCAGGTCTAAATCTCATAGATTAAGGCCTCATGCACACGAACGTGCGCAGGTCGTGCCCATGCTGCGGACTGCAAATTGCGGTCTGCAAGGCACGGGCACCGACCATCAGTGTTGCCAGCTGGAATTTTTTCTTTTCTCTGGACAAGTTATTGTCACGCTCGGGTGTGGGGGGAAAAGCCACACCGAGCTTATGAGGGATGGGAACAGACAAAACCAGGGAACTGGTCACCTCCTGCAGGGGACCCTAAGACTAGGCCCTAGCTGGCTACCAGTATGAACTAACCCGGGTGGTAGGAAAGCTCATACACAGGAACCTAATCTGAATAAACCCTAGAACACCCTGCAGTCTAATGACACAAGAGAGTAACCTGTTCCTCCAAGCGTAAGGAGGAACAGGAGACTCAAACAGGAATAACCAAAGGAAGGGAAAACACTTAACTTTAAGTAGAACTCAGCAACAGGATCTCAGCCGAGATCCACACCACTCTCAACCAGGTATGAAGCAGATATAAACCGCAAGGGATACTGGGAGAGGAAGAGGTAAGTAGGAGACAGCTAATTGCCCAGCGGCAACAGCTGAGGGAAAGGGGTGTGGTGAACAGCACCCAAACCACAGGGAATAGCCTGTCAAACCTGTCACTTTAGAAAGCCGCGCAGAACGTCTGATTCCAGACGCAAGACCACTCGTGACATTACCCCCCCTTTTACGGGTGACCTCCGGGCACCCAGGACCAACTTTATCAGGGTGACATCTGTGAAAGGCTTTTACCAAACGACTGGCATTCACGTCAGATGCCGGTACCATGACCTCTCCTCAGGACCATAACCCTTCCAATGAACCAGATATTGAAGGGTCCCACGAAGAACTCGAGAATCAATGATCTTGACAATCTGAAATTCCAAATTACCATCCACCAAGACAGGCGCGGGTGGCAAGGGAGATGGCTCCAGAGGTTCAACATACCTCTTCAACAAACATCTGTGAAACACATTATGGATTTTCAGGGCCTGAGGAAGTTCAAGACGAAATGCTACAGGATTAATAATGGCCGTGATTTTATATGGGCCAATAAATCTTGGACCCAACTTCCATGAAGGAACTTTCAACTTAATGTCCTAGTAGACAGCCACACAGAATCACCCACATTTAGGTCCGGACCATTCATTGCGTCTCCTGTCAGCCACACGTTTGTACTTGTTACCCATATTTATCAAGTTACTTTGAATTTTTCGCCATATGGAAGACAATGATGACGAAAAAACGTTCTTCCTCAGGAATACCAGAAGTATCAGAACCACAAAATGTGCCAAACTGCGGGTGAAAGCCATATGCACCAAAAAATGGTGACTTACCAGTGGAGTCCTGTCTGCGATTATTTATGGCAAACTCAGCCAGAGACAAAAACGAGGACCACTCCTCCTGGTTCTCAGAGACAAAGCATCTCAAATAAGTCTCCAGATTCTGATTGGTACGCTCAGTCTGTCCATTCGTCTGGGGATGAAAGGCAGAGGAGAAAGACAGTTGTTATCCCGAGCCGAGTACAGAACGCCCTCCAGAATCTGGACACAAACTGAGTCCCACGATCAGAGACAACGTCAGTGGGAATGCCATGAAGTTTCACAATATTGTCAACAAACACTTGTGCAAGAGTTTTAGCATTGGGGAGTCCGGGTAATGCAATAAAGTGCACCATTTTACTAAAACGATCTACAAACCACCAGAATAACTGTCTTACCAGACGACTCAGGCAGATCAGTGATGAAGTCCATGGATAGGTGAGTCCATGGTCTGGACGGGATGGGTAATGGAAGTAGGGGTCCAGAGGGACGAGTATGTGTCACCTTAGAGCGTGCGCAGACACTACAGGCTGACACATATTCCTCAACACACTTACGCAGACCTGGCCACCAGAATCTACGAGAGATGAGGTCGACAGTGGATTTACTCCCAGGGTGTCCCGCAAGCACCGAAGAATGATGCTCCTCAAAAACCTTATAACGCAAATCAGAAGGAACAAACAACTTCCCGGGAGGGCAAGACTCCGGCGCATCTCCCTGGGCCTCAAGCACTTTAGCCTCAAGATCAGGGTTAAAGAGCGGATATCACCACTCCTTCAGACAGTATAGGGCTAGGATCTTCAAAATCACCCCCCCCGGGAAAACTACGTGACAAGGCATCCGCCTTCACATTCTTAACCCCAGGACGGTATGTGACAATGAAATTGAATCTGGTGAAGAACAAAGACCATCTGGCCTGCCTCGGATTAAGTCGTCTAGCCGACTCCAGGTAAGCCAGATTTTTGTGATCAGTGAATACCGTGATTGGATGATTCGCCCCTTCCAACCAATGACGCCATTCCTCAAAGCCAACTTAATGGCCAGTAACTCTCGGTTACCCACATCATAATTTCTCTCCGCCACAGAGAGTTTCTTCGAAAAAAAAGCACATGGGCGCCATTTACCAGGTGACGGGCCCTGTGATAACACAGCTCCTACCCCCACATCGGATGCGTCAACCTCCACAATGAAAGGTTGTGACACATCTAGCTGCCACCAATATAGGGGCAGAGGAAAAGCACTCCTTTACAGCAGAGAAGGCTTGCAATGCTGCATCAGCACCACACAGAGACATCCGTCCCTTTCTTAGTCATGTCAGTTAAGGGTTTAACTATAGTCGAATAGTTCTTAATAAATTTTCGGGTAATAGTTGGTGAACCCCAAAAATCGCATAAGAGCCTTCAGATTTTCAGGTCCGGTCCCAGTTCAGAACAGCACAGACCTTCTCTGGGTCCATACCGAAAACCTGAAGATGAAAGCAGGTATCCTAAGAATTGCACCTCATGTACAGCAAAAGCACATTTCTCTAATTTTGCATACAACTTGTTATCTCTTAAGATTTGCAACACCTGCCTCACGTGATCCTGATGTGTCACAATATCTGGAGAATAGATTAGTATGTCATCCAAATACACGACTACAAACCTCCCCACAAGATGATGAAAATGTCATTAACAAAATGCTGGAAGACAGCAGGAGCATTGGTCAACCCAAAAGGCATGACCAGGTTCTCAAAGTGGCCCTCAGGAGTGTTAAAGGCCGTCCTCCATTCATCCCCTTCTTTGATCCTGACCAGATTATATGCCCCCCTTAAGTCCAACTTGGAGAACACCTTGGCATCCACAATCTGGTTAAAACAAGTCAGGAATCAAAGGAAGGGGGTACGGATCACGGACAGTAATTCCTATTGAGTTCACGGAAATCCAGACATGGCCTAAGGGATCCGTCCTTTTTTTTAACAAAAAAAGAACCCTGCTGCCACAGGAGATTTGGAAGGCCTAATATGTCCTTTGGCCAAACTCTCAGCAATATATTCCTTCATGGCCGTTCTCTCAGGTCCAGAAAGGTTATACAGCCTAGATTTAGGCAATCTTGTTCCAGGGATAAGATTGATAGGACAATCGTATTCCCGGTGAGGGGTAAATCCTGACATCCACCTTCAGAAAATACATCAGAGAAATCCGATATAAAAGAAGGAAGAGTCTTAGTGGTTAAAGCAGAAAAAGATGTATTAAGGCAATTGTCAACACAATAATCGCCCCAATCCACAATTTGTCTAGTATGCCAGTCAATGGACGGATTATGTTTGCTTAACCACGGTAAACCCAGAACCACAGGAGCAGGAAGACCTTCCAACACAAAACATGAAATAAGCTCCTGATGAAATTCACCCACTCTTAATTTGATATCATGCACCATCTGAGACAAACACTTCTGAGAGAGAGGTGCAGAATCAATGGCAAACACAGAAATCCTCTTATCCAAAGAACTTGGTGACAATCCATGCATACGGACAAACTGAGCATCAATCAAGTTCACCCCTACCCCCGCTGTCAATAAACACCTCAATTTTCACAACCTTTGATTCTAGCGCCACCTCGGCAGTCAGGAGAAAACGGGTACTGCAGGATGAAGACAAATGCACATTTTCAGTCTCCCTACCCACTCCACCAAGAGTGAGATGAGAAATCAACGCCCCCTTTTCTTTTCTCTCCTTTAGAGATAGGAAGCATGGACATACATTGATAAAGTGTCCTTTCTGACCACAGAAAAAACACACACCCTTTTTATTTACCAAGATGATTGCGGGTGGCTACAGGAGTGGCTCCCCCTAATTGCATAGGTTCATCCCCAGACATCAACCTAGGGGAATATTCACCCAAAGTGTCATAGGAAGCTGGTACACTATGTGATAGTACGTCCTGAGAGCGGGGGCCCCTAGATCGCTCTCTCAGGCGCCTATCCATGCGTACAGCAAGAGACATAGCGGCTTCCAAAGACACAGGGTTTCCTGAAAGGCCAAAAGCGTCCTTCAGCCTTTCAGACAAACCTTGACAGAATTGGCTACATAAAGCCGGATCGTTTCCATTCAGTATTGGTCGCCCACCTCCGAAACTCAGAGCAATAAGTCTCAACCGGCCGCTCACCCTGACAAAGGTTACGTATCTGGGTCTCCGCCAGGGAGATATGATCCGGGTCATCATAGATAATCCCTAGGGTCTTGAAAAATTCATCTACCGACCGGAGAGACAGCGATCCGGCCGGTAGAGAAAAGGCCCATGACTGCGCATCCCCTTTAAGCAGCGAGATGACCACACCAACCTTCTGTTCCTCATTACCAGAAGAATGTGGACGCAGTCTGAAATACAATTTGCACGCCTCCCTAAATTAGAACAAAATTATCACATTCCCCAGAAAATCTATCCGGGAGGGGACCTTAGGCTCCAAACAGGCCTGACACTCAGCACCCCCAGAACCACCAGCCTGTGGTCTCTGAATCTGGTTGCGGATGTCAGCCACCTCCAAGCTGAGTCCCTGCAGCCGTTCAGCCAGTGTAGCAATAGCATCCATGTCAGCACAAAAATGACATAAATTTTTGTTAGTGGCGGTTTATAATGTCACGCTCGGGTGTGGGGGGAAAAGCCACACCGAGCTTATGAGGGATGGGAACAGACAAAACCAGGGGAACTGGTCACCTCCTGCAGGGGACCCTAAGACTAGGCCCTAGCTGGCTACCAGTATGAACTAACCCGGGTGGTAGGAAAGCTCATACACAGGAACCTAATCTGAATAAACCCTAGAACACCCTGCAGTCTAATGACACAAGAGAGTAACCTGTTCCTCCAAGCGTAAGGAGGAACAGGAGACTCAAACAGGAATAACCAAAGGAAGGGAAAACACTTAACTTTAAGTAGAACTCAGCAACAGGATCTCAGCCGAGATCCACACCACTCTCAACCAGGTATGAAGCAGATATAAACCGCAAGGGATACTGGGAGAGGAAGAGGTAAGTAGGAGACAGCTAATTGCCCAGCGGCAACAGCTGAGGGAAAGGGGTGTGGTGAACAGCACCCAAACCACAGGGAATAGCCTGTCAAACCTGTCACTTAGAAAGCCGCGCAGAACGTCTGATTCCAGACGCAAGACCACTCGTGACAGTTATCCCAAAATCATGGCCGGCCAACATTTTTTACGGACAAATTGGAAAACCATAATGAAGGATAAATATAATAAGTAATACAGCTCTAAAGCTCAATATACTGATCAGACCTCATTATCATTTACTGTGAGCTATAAAATGATGATAATTAAAATAATCTAGTCAAGTATCATCCGCCTCAAAAAAAATCAGACGCCTCTATTTTTTTTCATGGACAGAGAAAAAAAGTTGCCTATTTTACGGACTGTCCAGAAATTTCTGTTACGGTTGCCAACCATGGGCCACCGCATGTGGATCACGGACCATTCACTTGAATGTGGTCC